>SRPU01000190.1:0-27478 GCA_018360185.1 Claviceps lovelessii
CAAAGCCCCCCTATAAGATGCTTCTATAAGCGCTATAATTATAGCACTAATAGTGAGGAATCCCCTGTAAATAACCCCGTTATTTTCAACAGTTATAATATAGTGCCTATAAATAATAAAATAAACCTAAAAATAAAAATCTAAAATTCTAAATTAGCTAGCTAATTATATACTAGCTAATTATATACTAGCTAATTATATACTAGCTATTAACTATAAATATTTTATTTAGCCCTTAGGTTTTAATAACTATAGTGTTAAGGCTGGATATGGGATACTGCTTAGTGGAGTGAAGACTGAGACACAGAAGATACACTGCGACGTAGCTGCTAGGTAGGGGGGTAGTGCTTAAAGGTATAAATCTCTACCCTATTATATAAATATATATACTCCTTCTTTTATATACCTCCTTAGTGCGCTACTAGGTTATAGTAAGAGCATTATATACCTTATAACTTCTATACCCCCCTTAGGTCTTATAAGGCTAGCTATATATAAAGCCTTAAAGAGAAATAGTTATAATAAAATACCCCCTCTTTCTTTATAATTACCCTTAATTATAATTTTATAAATAAGTTATAGCTTACTTACTACTTACTAATAGCTTTTATAATAGCTTTACTTCCTTTAGTATTATACTTATTTCCCTATAAAATAAAAACTACCTTTTATTACCTCTCTTTAGTAATTTATAGTTATATTAAAAGCTTACTACTATTTTACTATTTACTTAAAGTTTTTATAATAGTTTTACTTTCCTTAGTATTATACTTATTTCTCTATAAAGTAAAGACTACCTTTTATTACCTCTCCTTAGTAATTTATAGTTATATTAAAAGCTTACTATTATTTTACTATTTACCTAAGGTTTTTATAATAGCTTTACTTTCCTTACTATTATACTTATTTTTTTATAAAGTAAAGCCTAGCTTTACTATTAAGCTTATTTTTTTATAAAACTAAATCTAAAAATACTTTTACTTTTTATTACTTATTTTATTAACTATACTTAGTTATAACTTTAATTAGTATGCCTTTAATAGGTTAGGTAACTATACTACTACTATACTACTTATTAAGGGTATTTTCTTTATAAGTATTTTAATTTACTAGCTTATAATTATTATATTATAGTATTATTTTCTAGCTTTATTTTTTCTAAAACCTTACTTTTTCTTATACTAAAAAGTTATAGTAATATAATAATATATTTACTAGGCACTATAATTTATTCTCTTTTTTTTCTTATTTTACTTACTTAGCTTTTAATCTATTTAGGTATTTTATTTCTCTTTTACTTTATTAATTTAAGGCTTAAAGTAAGCTATAGTAATATAGCTAGCTTTTTATATAATTATTATAATAGCTTTAATTTATTATATTATAAAAGGGAATAGTTTAATATAGCTAGCCCCCTTTTTTTTAAAGTATTAATATTAAGTTAAAAACTTATTTTATTAGTATAGCTAGTAATAGTTACTAATATATAGCTAGGCTATTATTACTATACTATAATTTACTAATTTAAGTATATTAATTACTTAGTTAGAATTACTTTTATATATAATGCCCTTATCTTTATAGGCTTTTTAATAACTATAAAAGCCCCCTTTTTTTTCTTTTTTTTTCTATTTTTTTTTTATTATTTTTATTACTAACTATAAGTCTTTTTTCTTTATAAGCTTTTAGTAAGGTTATTACTTTTTTTTTACTTTTTTTTCTTTATTTTACTAATTTTATTTTTTTAGTTATTACTTATTACTTTACTGCTTACCTTTACTTTTATAATAAGCCTTTTTTTTTTTATTTTTATTTTTAATAAATTTTCTATAAGTACTTAGCTGCCTTTTTATTTTTTTTACTACTAATCTTTAGCTAGTTTACTATAGCCTCTAAAAATTAAACTCCTTTAATAAAATACTATTACTATATTACTATAAAACTTAATTCTACCCCTAATATTATAATAGTTATAGTATAAGTACTTTATACTTTATTAGTAGCTATAGTTTAATATTAATAGCTATACTTTTACTACTAGTAAAAAGGAACTTCCCTACTTATATTATAGGTATTAGGTTTATATTTAAAAATTATAATTTAAAGCTTCTACTAATAATAAAAAAGAATATAATTTATAGCTATAATATATTATAGCTAGTATACTTATTCCTATAGTATATAGCCCCTTTAATAATAAATAACTTACTATAAGGTAGCTATTATTTTTTTACTAATATATTTTCTTTTCTTAATTTATAAAGGTAAGTATAAAATACACTACCTATAAGTATAATAATGAAACTTATTTTTATATAAAGAAACCTTTTCTTTTTCTTTAGCTTATATTTTTACTTAGGTATTACTACTAACTTATTATTTCTTTTTAGTAAAATATATATTAAGTATATCTTTACTATAAAGTTTTTTACTTTATAAAGAAAAAGACTAATAACTTAAAGTACTTTTAAATTCTAGTATAGTTTTTTAGTATCTCTTATAAGCCTACTACTAACTTACTACTTAGGGTTTACTTACTATTATTTTTATATTAAACCTTATACTTAATAAGTAAAAGAATATAAATAAGTTAGAATACACTAAAAGGGTATAATTATTATATAAGCTTATTATAGAGTAATAGCGCTATTAAGATATAGTAATTTAGTAGCTAGTGTTTATAAACTAATTACTTATTTCTATTAACTAATCTAATTATTTATAATTTATTTATAAAAACCTTTACTTAGTAAGTTTTTTTTTTTTTTTTATTATTTTATTACTACTACTAACTCTTTACTAAATTATTAGTTATACTTTATTTATACACTCTAGGTCTAGGTAAGCTAAGACTCCTACTACTATACTACTATACTCTATTAAGCTATATATATTTTCTAAGGCACTATTTAATTTAATAGGGAATTTAGCTAAGGAAAAGAATAAGGAAGAGAAGTTATAGTAGTAATATTATTATATAAAAATAATATGCTTTATACTTTTTTTTTTATTATTATTTTTTTTTTATTATATAGCTTTACTTAACTAAATAAACTTACTTTTACTAAGAGAGAGATATATATTTTCTTTATTAACCTATTTTACTTATAACTATACTATTATTTAGCTATATATTAACTATTTATAATCCTTAATTATATTCTTTAAAGTAAAGTCTCTTTATAGTACCTATAAGTTTTTTATTTTATTATAGCCTTTTTACTTTACTAGGTATTTTTACTGCTTACCCTTATATTTATAAATTATAATTTATTTTATCTTATATACCTTAGTATTCTTCTTAAAAGGTAGCTATACTATTACTACTTTTTTTTAGTATAAATTACCTTTAAATAGCTTAAGGCTTATAATATTAAATATATTATATAGTCTTAGGGTTAGAAGTAATTTAAGCTAATAAATAAAGCTATAATAACTAACTTTTTTAGTAATTTAGTAAGATTCTAAATATTTTATTATAAGCTTTTAGCTTAGTTACTATAAGTTAATATTTTTTATAAAGAGAAGAATATAGTTTTTAATATTAAAGTTTATTAGCTTATACTTAGTATTATAGTATTTTATATACTAAGCCTAGGTATTACTAAATAGCTACTTTATTTTTATATATTTAGTTTATAATTCTTTTACCCTAACCTTAGCACTTTAATTAATAATATTTAATAGCTTTATTACTTAGTTTAATTCTTTAAGTTTATACCCTTATAATAACTTTACTAGTATATAGCTATAAGCTATATAATAGCTAATATTATATATAAATTATATAAAAGCTAAGTAATTAAGCTAGTTAGTTTATTTTATATACCTAAAGGCTTATAAATAATATTTTAAGATTTAGTTTATTCTTTTAGTTTAACTATTAGTTTAAAGGTAAAATATAGTGCTAAATAGCTACTTAGTTACTAAAAGGTAGTAAAAAGTCCTTTAGAATTTACTAATAAAAACTATACCTTTATTACTTATAATACCTTTTAATATACTATAGTTATAAAAAATATTCTTAATAAAAATAATTATTAAGTTACTACTAGTTACTTTTATAATTATAGTAATATATAGTATATACTTAAAAAATCTATTTACTACTACTAAAATTATATTATATATCTTACTATTTACTTGCTTAACTAAAGGTAAGCTTATAATAAAGTTTATTAAAATTTCTTAAAATAGTTTTTTTAGTATTAATAGCGCTACTAGCTTACTATAAGGTTAATATAATCTTAGCTTATTAAGCTAATAATTTATATAATTACTAATATAGGTTTTAATATTTTATCTTAGCCCTAGCTAGAAATATTAACTTATAACTTATTTAATAGTTATACTTACTTTATAATAGCCTACTATAAAGTTATTATAAGTTAGCTATAAAATCTTACTTTTTATTTTAGCTAAAATATATACCTAGCCTTTATATAATAGTAATTTATTTCTATTAACTATTTAAGTAATACTTTTTAAAGATATTAGTATTTTACTATTACTTAATAGCTTTAATTACTATTATATTAAAGTATTCCTTAACTATATAGATTTTAAAGTCTTAAATATTAAAATAACTAATTTTTTATAGTTAGCTTTATTAAAGATTAATTTAAAAGAAATTCTTTTAATAGCTAATAACTTTATTATAAGCTTTTAATAAGTTCTCTTCTTAAGTAAAAGTTTACTATATAATAAATAAAGCTAATTTAAGTGCTTTATAACGTTAAGAGAATGCTTAGTTTTATTTTTTAAAATTTTAATATCTTAGCTACCTACCTTTTTACTTATAGTATATATACTATATATAGGCTAGTTCTTTAGTAATATCTAGGTATTTAAACCTAAACTATTAGGCCCTAACTATAAACTTTTTTTATTATAAGGTTAAAGTATACTAGCTTTAACTTATATTACTTTATATAATCTCTTTTACTTTACTTACCTCTTAATTTATAATAAAAAGATTTAAGCTAAATATTTTATATTTTACTTAGTTATTATTTATATATAGCTTAGTAATAGCTTACTATTAATAGGTAATAAGGCTAGTTAATATAATAATTTAGTAACCTTATTTTAAATATTTAGAGTATTAGCTACTAGTTATATATTAAAGCTATATAGCTTACTAGCTATAAACTTAGTAAGAAATAGTAGTAAGTATAATGCTTATACTTTTACTATTACTTTCTTAAAAAAGTAGTTTAGTCTTTAAGATAAGCTATTTATAGAGTTTAGCTTACCTAGCTAATGCTTTATAATAAAGTTAAATAGGTATAGCTTATTAAGGGTATTTACCTAGTAGCTAAATAGCTTTAGCTTTATAGTAAGGTATTTATAATTTAAGTAATCTATAATAACTTAAATAGGGTGCTCTAAATAAGCTAGGTAATGCCTCCACGTTCGGAAGGCCTCTTAAATAGCAAGAAGCTCGCTATCTAGCTGCAATTGAGCTATAATAGCTCCAATAGCAAAGGCTGACGCGTTTCTGCTTAAGTTGATTGAATGCAGCTAGCTTGCTGTTACTTAGCTATAGAGCCCCCTTATTATCGCCCTTTAGTAAGTTAGTAAGGGGGATAGCGATCTTGCTATATCCTTAGATGAAGCGTTTATAGAATCCCGTAAACCTAAGGAAACACTAAATATCTATTACGCTATAAGGTAGCTACCACTCTACTACTGCTTTAATATACTTAGGCTTTATTTTAATGCTATTAGGTATAATAATAAAGCTAAGAAAGCTAATATATATAGTAAAGAATTTATATTTATTAAGGTTAGTATAAAGCTTAGCCTCTTAGAGTTTTTATAGAACTTATTTAATATACCCCTTATATACTGCTAGGTTACTACTATAAATTAAAATATTATTTAGGTAAATAATATAAATAGTATTAATAAGCTTTTTTAGTATATTATTAATATACTTTTAGAAGGTAGCTAGTGTATTTATAAGGCTAAAAGGCATTATAAAATATTTAAAGTGCCTATATTAATAGTAAAATACTATTTTTTACTTATTACCTTTATAAATATATAGCTAATAGTATATATCTTTTAAGTTAACCTTTATAACTACCTTTACTCCCTTTAATTAATTAAGGATTTTTAAAATTAGTAGTAATAAAGCTTTATCCTTCTTTATAACCTTATTAAGGCTATAATAATTAATATATAGCCTAAGCTAATCTTCTTTTTTTAGTATAAATAGAATTAGGGCAGCTAAAAGACTTATTAATTATTAAATTTATCCTTTTTACTATATATTAGCTAAATATTTATAAAGAACTTATAGCTTCTTTTTAGTAAGGTTATAAATTAGCCTCTAAGGAGGTGTTTTACTATTAATTAGCTTAATTATATAAGTATAACCTTTTAAAGCTAAAAGCTAGCCTATAAGTTCTTTTAAGAATATATTTATAAACTTAATATATACCTTTAGTAGCTTTTTTATAGCTAAGTTATTACTTAGTTACTTATTATTTTTACCTTACTTATTAGGCTAAGGTTTTTTTATATTACTCTTCTTTATTTATAGGCTAGTTCTATCTTTATTATTTCTTAGTATCTCCTTAACCTATACTAAGGCTAGCACTAATAATATAATTATATTCTTTCTTTTATAGCAAATTTGCTTTAAGTGCTTTATAAATATAAGGCATTTTTATATTATTAAATATTACTAAGTTTTATTATTTTAAAATAGAATTTATAGCTTATAGTTCTTTACTTAATTAGTACCTAAGAGTAAGTCCTTTTATATATTAATAATATAGTAGTAAACCTAATATATTTTACTATAACTTATACTATTAGTAATACTAACTAACTTATTTAATATATTTTTATACTTAAGTAAATTACTTAAAGCACTAGCTAATAATATAGTATCTACTTTTATATTTACCTAATCTTCTTTATTTAATATTTTAAAGTAAATAATTAATCTTTTAGCTTTTAAATTAAATAATGCCTTAATAGCTACTTAATAATAATTTTACTATATAAATACCTTTATCCTTATTTTATTATTTATCTCTTTATATTTAACTACTTTATTAATACTTAGGGTATTTATTTTATAAGAAATACTAGTTATAAAGAAAGTATAGCCTTAAGGCCTACTAGTATTAATTAAAATTAAGTTTATATTTAAGGTTCTTAGTATTAGGTTTTTATAGTATAGGTAGTGCTAGCTTATAGTATATTTATTGCTTTTATATATAGTATAGTTTAGTTTTAAATACCTAGGGGATATATATTCCTTTTTTTAGTATTTATAGTATTAAATATTATTAAAGTCCTTATTATTAAATAGTTTATAGTTATATTATTTTTAGTTTACTGCTAAAGAGTATAATCTTTATTACTTATACTTTATAAAACTTAAGTATTTTTAATTACTTAGGGATTCTTTATTAGTAACTTTTACCTTTTAGCCTTAGCCTTAAAGGTAGTTCTAACTTTAAAGAAACTCTTAGCTTAGTATTTACTTTTTAATAATAAGGTTAAGGCTATTAAAAAATATATAAATTTAGAGTTATTTTAAAATAGCCTTAAAGAGCTTAGCTTTAACTTTACTTTATTTTTAAAAAAAGGTTTAAAATAATATTTTATTATTTTATTAAAGGTTTATTAGTGCTTTAATAGCTTTTAAGTAGTAAGTATTCTTATTAATAGTTATAGTTTTTAGCTATTTTATAAATTCTACCTAAGTATACTCTTTAAAGTCTATAAAGCTATTAGTAGTAGTATATTATATTTACTAATGCTTTATATTATTAATAAGGTAGCTATTAGTATATATTACCTTAGTAGTATCTTTAAGAAATATATAAGGGTTTATAATAAATACTATATATAAGTTTAATAAGAAATTTTAAAGGCTTTTATAGGTATTACCTTTATATATAAAAGCTTTAAGTTAGGCTTTTATAAGTCTTATATATATAAGGGGCGCTATAACTATAAAGTAAGCCTATAGCTTAGGGGTTATAATATAACTAATATTAAGGGTATTAATAATACTAAGCTTACTACTTTTATAATTTCTAATAAAATTAACTTCCTTAAAAGACTTTTAAAGTACCTTAAGGTTCTTATACTTATTAGCTACTTATATAGCTTATAGTAACTAAGCTACTTCCTTAATCTTTTTATTAAAGGCTATTTCTTTATTAGTATTTTAGTTATTTATATAAGTAAGGTTATAGTCCTTAATTATAAAATACCCTTTCTCTTTAATTATATTTAATAAATAATTAGCCTTTTATAAAACTATAGTAAAATTATAGTTAGTTAAATAAATAACTCTTTTAATAAGTATTTTAATTTAGTTAATAGTTTACTATCTCTAAGGGAAAGAGAGATTTAGTTATTAAGGCTAAATATAAAATACTATTTAGTAAAGTAAAGACTAAAATATAGAAAATATACTATAATATAGCTATTAGGTAGGGGGGTAGTGTTTAAAGGTATAAATCTTTACCTTATTATATAAATATATATACTTCTCCTTTTATATGCCTTCTTAGCACGCTACTAGGTTATAGTAAGGGCACTATATACCTCGCAACTTCTATGCCCCCCTTAGGTCTTATAAGGCTAGCCGTACGCAAAGCCTTAGGGAGGAACGGTTATAACATATAGTTCCTACCTTATTTCTTTATTTTACCTTAAGTTAATACTTATTTGTTTTATTTAGCTACCTATTATTTTTATTTAATTTTTTATTTATAGCTATCCCTTCTTCTATACCTATTTATCAGAATTAAATACTTTATTCTTTAATTTTTTTTTAAAAAAAAATCCTTATTACTTCTTATTAAATCCTTTTCATAAGTCCTTCTATTACTCTTTATTACCTTTAGTATACTTAGCTAAATATAATAAAAATATAGCTACTATTATTAATACTCTCTCTCCTCTCTCTTTACCTTTAAATAGCTATTATATTTTAAACTACTATAAGGTAAAGAGTAACTTTAAAAATAAGTTATTTACCTTTATTAATCTTTTTAATCTAAATATATAGTACTTATTTTATATTATATATATAGCTAATAATAGCTAATTTTTTAATATTCTAAGCTTAGTATACTTTTATAAAAAGTATAGAAAAAGAAAAATAATATATATATAGAATATTACTATATTTACCTAAAGTTTTACTTTATATTACCTTACTTATAAAATAATAATAGCTATTTACTATAGTAAAGCTATAAAGGCACTATAAGGTTTTATTTATAATATTATTAATAATAAAAAGTAAAAAGTTATATTAACTAAGCTATTTAAGGCTTTTTATATCTAGTTTATAGCTACCTTATATACTATTAAAAAGTATACTATATTTATAGTAGCTACTAGTTTCTTACCTTTATTTATCTTAACTTATTTAAAGTACTTTTAGTTTACTATTATTATAATATTTAACTATTTCCTACCTATTACTACTATTAATTCTATTATAATTTCTTTATTAAAGATTAATATTAACTATACTAATATTTAATTATTTAAAGTATAGTATTAAATTAAATAATTAATACTTATATATTAAGATTTATTTACTAATATTTAAATATATTAAACTATATTATTTACCCTTTTTTTACTTATTAAAAAGTATTTATATATATTTATACTATCCCTTTTTACTACTTTTTATAAAGTTATATTTATTTTTTTATAAAAAATTTTAAAGTTATATTAATTCCTTTCTTTAATTTCTTTAAAAGTAGGTTTACCTAACTATTTTACTTTAGTTTATTAGACTTACTTTAATTATTATTTACTTTTATTATTATACTACTATAGCTATTTTTAGCTAGTGTTACCTAAGCCTAAAGTATAATTAGCCTAAGGCTAATAAACCCTTTTTTGTTTACTATAAGCTAGAAGTTACCCTTATTACCTAACTTTAATTTACTTTTTATAGCTATATTTACTAGGTAATATAAGAAAAAAAAAAGGCGTATTTAAGTCCTTTATTTACTTTATTAAAAAATAAGTAATATTAAAGTATAAGGGTATTAGAGTTAAATTAAAGCTTAAATAAGGCCTATTATTATTAAAATATATATTAAATAGTATACTATATAGAGTTAATTAAGAAATATATTATATTTATATTAAGTAATTATTATAATATATATTACCTTAATATAATTTAAATAGTACTTAAACTTTAGTATTTTTTAGGTTTTTAAGTAATTTTTATATTAATTATATATAGCCTATTTATTTAATTAATATATTATAATACTTACTATATTCTTTAATATTCTTTATAGCTAAAATAAACTTAATTTAATACTTAAAGGGTTTATTTACTTTATTATTTTAAAGCTATATAAAGTTTAAATAAAAGTTTTATAATACTTAGAAAATAAAGGGGTTATTTATTATATCTTTTATTAAATTAATATAAAAAATAAAATATATTTTTTTTAAAATATTTAGTTTTATAGTAAAGAGAGTTAAAATATTAAATATAATATATTTAGTTATAATTTAATTTAGCTTTTTACTTAAGTAAAGAATATAAATATTATAAAGGCTAAGCTATACCTTATTTCTTAGCTAGTAATATTTTACTAAATAATATAATTTATTAAAGAATTCTTACTATTAATATTAAAGAAAGTTAATAATAGCTTAAGTAAGTACTATACTTTATTTAATATACTTAAGAAATTTAACTACTTATTTCTTAGCTAATATATAGCTTTAATTAAAAGCTAGTATATATAAAATAAAATTAATATTAAAATTATAAAAAGCTATATATATATTAAAGCTAATAATTAAAGAAGTATAATTATTAAAGATAAATTAATATAATATAAAATATATAAGCTAATTTATTTAAATAAAGAAAATTATTACCTTAAGTATTACTTATATCTTTTAGTTTATATATTTAGTACTACTATTAGTTTAAAAATAGTAAAATAAAAAAAAAAGCTATATAATATTAGTAAGAAAGTAAAGTATTAACTAAAACCTACTTATTTAATTTAAGCTTTAGTTTAAAATAATATTTAAAGAGAACTTATAAAAATACTATTAATAGTTAAGAAAGTATTAAGTATATACTTTAATGCTTATATTTATTATAGCTTTTAATTATATATACTTAAAGAGGTAATTTATAATAATTATAAAAAAATAAAAGGTATTTATATTAATTTTTAAGAAATTAGTTATAAAGTTTACTAAAATTTATAATTAATATTTATTTAGTATTAAAATAAATTAAAGAAGGCTTTAATATAAGCACTAGCTTTTATAAGCTTTATAATAATAGTAGTTTTATATATAATATATAATATTTATTAATATACTTTTTTAATAAAAGCTATAATAAAGTACTTAGAAGATTATATTTTTTTTAAGTAGCTTAATAAAGGTAAGTTATAAGTTTATTAAATTAATATTATAGTAAGGGGCTTATACTATAGTACCTAAAGATAGCCTTAAAATAATAAAGCATTATAAGTATTAATTATATAGTTATTAACTTATTAATAAGTAGCTACCTTAGTAAACAATCTTTAGGCCTTAAATTATACTATTATAATTTTTATTAAATATATTAGGTTAGCTTATATACCTTAGTTTTAAAGGCTTTAAAAATAAGTATAAATAAAGAAATCTTACCTTTATAGGTTAGTAATAGTAGCTATATTTTAGGTTTAATTAGTATTTAGTATAAAGAGAGGCTAGGTAAAAAGTAGGTATAATGAGTATATAATTAATACTAGGTATAGTAGAGGCTAAGTTAAAGCTAGCCCCCTTAATTTATTCTATTTATATTTAAATAGTATATTAAGATATATTACTTAAAAGCCTACCCCGTGGCGCAGTGGTTAAGCGTTATAGAAAACCTCGTTACTTTTCTTATATAAGCAAGAATTATAAAGGGGTTATAGGTTTAATTCCTATATAGGGCATAGTTTTTTCTTAGTATAATAGGGGCTATATAATAAGGAAAAACTAGACTCTAATTAGCTAGAAAAGTAGGGGCTTTTTTAGCTAATTAGTAGCTTAGTAAAGCTAGGAAAGTAGGTCTAGTCCCCCCACTTATCCTAGCTTTTTAAGCAGCGCGGATTAGCCACTCCTGCGTTATATAAATAAGCAAATTACCCCCTAGCTCTTTAGGTGCTAAGCTAGTTGTAGCTATAATTGCTAGGATTAACGGGTGTAGGGTAATAAGGGTTGTAAAGTAGGAATAATAGAAAAAATAACTATAGGGTAACTAGGGTATAATTGTTTAATTGGCTTTTTATAGAAGGAAATTAGACTTAGAATTCTAGGATTCTAAGAAGTAGATAAAAAAAGATTATGTATTTAGTTAGGTTTTTTATTCTATTAGGTAACTACTAATTAGTAAAATTATATAAGTAATTATATAATTAGATAATTAGTACCCTAATAAAGGTTTTCCTATAACTAAATAAAGCATAAGGAGCAGAGGTTCTAGATATAGCTAAGCATAAATTGCTAAAGCTAGCTAGCGTACAATAATAAATAATAAATTACTTAAAAGCCTAGGTAATAAAAAAAATAAAAATCAAAAACAGAGAGAGTTTTTACTTAATAGGCCTAGTATTTTAATATTTTTTAAGGGCTAGTAAAGTATTTTAAATTCTTATAATTAATAAGAATTATAAATAGTTTAAAAATATTATAAAGTTTAGTTAACTATACCTTAAAATATAAAATAATACTAAGTAGCTCTTTATTATAAATTATATAGTTTTATTAAAGGGGTATAAGTTAAACTAAGTAATAAGCTATTAATTATAATACTCTTACTATATTATATTAAAAAAGGTACCTACTAAGTGCCTTCTTTAATATATTAGCTTTAACTACTATATTTAAGGCTAGGTTTTATTATATAAAAATAAAGGCTAATAAAAATATATTTTTTAAATATTAAAAGTCTACTCAATATATAGGGAATTAAATAAATAAAATATCTTTTTTAGTAAGATTAAGTAAAGGTTTAGTAAAGTTTAAAAAATTAGCTATAAATTTCTAATAGAAATTTAGAAAGCCTTAAAAGCTATATATATTCTATACCTATATTAGTGCTTTTTATTTTTAAATTACTACTACCTTAGCTAGGTTTAAATATATAGTATAGCTATCTTAAATAATAAACCCTAGGTACTTAACTTTAATTACTTTAAATATATACTTACTAATATTAAGGTATAGGCTAGCTTATTAAAGGTATAAAAGAATATTTTAATATACTTTATATACTTTTTTTATCTTTTATTAATATAAATAAGAATATTATTTAGGTAAGCTATAGTATAAGCCTTTAAGGTATTCTTTAAAGCTTTATTAATATATTACTAAAATATTATAAGTACTTTAGCTAAGCTAAAGAAATATATTAGCTATTTAAAAAAGCTAAACTATATTTAAAATACTATTAAGGCTTTATTTTCTTTTACTATATATAGGTAATAAAAAATAGTATAGATATTTAACTTTATAAACTACTAAGCACTAGCTAAAGAGTATAGAGTTTTTTTAATAAGTAGTAATAAATAATAGTTTTAGTTTATAATCTTATTTAATACTTTATAGTTTATATAAAAACACTAGCTATTCCCTACTTTTTTAATTAAAAGTATTAGTATAGTTACTAAAAAGAAAGATACTTAAATTTAAGTTTTATTTATTAAATTTATAATGTATTTTTATATTTTTAATAGCTTATTTTATAGTATATTATAAAAGGGTGCTTAAGGTAGGTTTAGTATAGTACTATTAAAATTATATTATAATTAAATATAGTAATTAGCCTAGCTTTAATTAAAATATAAAGTATTAGTATTTTTATAGTAAAATAAGTCCTTAAAGTTAGTAACTTTATTAAGTAATAAGAAAAGGTCTTTATTTTTTTTTAAGTATACTAAGCTTATTATAAAAATAAGAATAATATTAATCTCTTATAAACTTATAGCTATAATACTATTTACTTTATTTAACTTGAATATATACTAAGCTAAACTAATATATACTAAGCTTAGTATAGTAATTATTAGTAATATTATATTTTAGGTATTAAAGGTATAAATCTATAAACTACTCTATATATAAATAACTAATAAGCGCTTAGTAGTATATAATATAATATTATTTTAGGCTATTTTTAGTGCTTTAAGAATATAGTTTTATAAAAAACCTAGAATTATATAGGCTATAATAAAGAATATTTCCTTATTTAAATTAGCTTTTAATTAAATAAAGTAAGTAATTTATAACTACTAAGAGGTATTAATATAGCTATACCTTATTACTATTATAATAATAATTAGGGTATATAGTTAAGTTAAATAAATTTATTAAAAGCTTAGTTTTTAAACTATACTTTTATTTATTATAATATAGTTATTATAATTATTATTTACTTAAGCATTAATAAACTTAAAACTATTATAAAGAAAGAAAAGGAAAAATAGTGCTTTCTTTATATAATATTTTATTTTCTTATAAATATTTAAGCGATTATTAATATAAATATAGTATAAGCTATTACTATTAATATATATTTTATTACTAAAACTTATATAATAAAACTATTTTTTTTTAATTTAAAACTATTATTATTATTAAAAGCTTTTTTATTAAAGGTATTAAGAACTTTAATTTTAAATTTTTTTAAAGGGTAGTAGGCTAAAAGCTAAGTATAATCTTTAATATAATAGCTATTATTACTATAATATAAATATTACTAAATAGCCTTATAGTATTTAATAATATTTTATAAAACCTATATTATATATATTATACCTTTAGTAGCTATAGGTTTTATACTAAACTTAGCTTTATTAAAAAACTTATAGCCTTATTTAATACCTATAAAGCCTATAAAGTTAATATTTATTATAGCTATATTACTTTTTTAGTTATATTTAGCTTAAAGCTAGTAATATACCTTAATATATTCTTTAATTTAATATAAATTAATATTTAAGGTAATACTATAGTATTATATAACTATTATAAAATAATTAAAATAAAGAATATTATAATTTATATAGTAGTTTTTTATTTACTTATTAAGTTTTATTTAAAGCTAAGTAAGCTTTACTATATTTACCTATATATTACTCTTAGTTAAATAAAGCTTTTATTTAAAATAAATAAAGAAATTTATAAACTACTTATTTAAATATTACTTTAGTTAATTTAGCTTTATAATTATATACTTTTTCTTAATAAGGGTTTATAAATATAATATTAAAGTAGTTAAGGAAATAATTAGGTATATACTAATAGTTACTATTAAGTATAAAAAATAAAGTAACTTATATTTAAATTTTAGATAATAAGTTTTAGTAAATAAGAAACTACTTATTATAGTTAGTATTAATAAAGTTTAAATTAGCTTTTAGCTTATATATTATAAAGCTTTACTAAGCTTAAAATAAAGCTTTATTCTTATTATAAGAGTTTTTTATTAAAAGTAGTTTTTATTTAAATTATACTTAATTAGAATATATTAAGGTATTTATATAAAATACTTAATTTATTAAGGCTACTTAGTAGTATAATTCTTTAAGCTAAGCTACTATTAAAGTAATAGTTTTATAAAAATAGTATAAGTTTTATATATTACTTAATTAGGCTATTTATTTATAATACTAAGGGTTTATTATATTATATATAAATAAATAAATATTATAAGTAATATTATAATAAATAATAATTATTATAAACTAGCCTAAATAGCTATTATAATTTAGTATTAATAAAGTTATTATTATTTATAAAAAGGAAAGGAAAATTACTATTTTATTTTACTATATATACACTTTATATATAGTATATGTCTATAGGGCTTGCCCAATAGGTGCAATGGGTCTCCTTACGTGCCCCTCTCTTGCTCCGCTAAGGATCTAAGCTGCTAGCTTGAATCTATCACAATACTAAATTTCTAACTAGTAATTTATTCTTATTAAACTTAGATTTATATACTAGGGAAGAATATAACTTAAGGTTATTAAACCTATTTAGTTAGTTTAGGGAAGATAAACTTCTAAATACTAACTAAGGAAGAGGTTAAACTCTAAATCTATAGAAGTTGAAATCTTTAAATAACTTTAAACCCTTTACTTTATTTTTTATTCAAAGACTTACTAGCTTATTAATTTTAGGTTAAACTTATTAGTTAGGTTATAAGTTTCTGTTATAATGTTTTAGTTTATTTTATTCTAAATAAAGTTTTCTATATTTTTTATGAGAAAATACTAGCTTTCTTATAATTAATATTTTAAGGAATAGTTTAAGTAATTTAAGTAGTTTATTCTTTAAAACCTAAAGCTATAGTAGCTATAGTAGGAATGCTAAATTATAAGAAGATATTAGCTAAACATTTCTTTACTTAAGGTCTTAAGGGAAAGGCTATCTTATAATATAAAGACCTAAATTATAAGAAAAAAAAATACCTTAACTATTAAATATATTAAGAGGTTCTTAAAACTAAATTTATATATAAAACTTATTACTAAGTAAAGAGCTTTTTACTTTTAAAGAGAAAAGAGTAAATACCTAAACTCTTATATTTAAAAAGTAAATCAAATAAGTTCAAAAGTTTAAGTAAATATATAATAAGTTCTTTTTATAAATTTTATTTTATATTTAGCTAATAGGGATAGAAATATTTAATTATAGAAAAAACTATTAAATAAGGTACTTACCTTTAAGAAATAATATAGGGGTATAGTATTAAAAGACTAAATAATAAATAATATCAAGTTAATTCTATAGAATTATTAAAATTTGATAAAGAACAAGATAAGTTATTCTTATAAAGATAATTTAACTTTACTATTATTTAATTTACTTTAATTAATTCTAAAGAGGTAAAAGAAATAAAATAAGCTTATAGTGAAATAATAAGCTAAGGGAAATTCAAAAATAGTAAACTTTATTTCAAAAATAAAAGTTTTTAATACCTAGTTAGTTAATATACTAAACTACTTATATAATTAATTTAGCTAGTTAGATTATAATATAAGGGATAGGAACTTATAAAGAAATAATATAGAAAACTACTTAAATAAGTTATAAGAAGGCCCTAATTATTTTTAATATTTCTTATATAGTAAATAGGGCTATATAGAATATAATTATTAATACTAAAATAAGTATTTTATAAGTAAGTTTAATTAAAGAAAAGACTAGTAAGCTTAAAACTTAATATAAATAAAAAGAAATTAAAAAAAAAGGTATTAAAATTAAGTATTTTAGTAAAGTTAAAATTTATATATAGTAAATACTCTTAAGATATAAAACCTTTTATATTGAACTAACTTATAAATATATTATTAAACTATATAGAAAGGCTTAGGGATAGAGACTTATATTTACTTTGAGAATAGTAGCTATAGAAAAATAGAGTATATAATATATTAATATAGTAATACTTATATATAAAGAAAGTTAAGAAGAATATAGAGAATACTTTTACCACTATTTATACTTATTTAATAAATTACAATAAGGTAACTAGGGAAATAAAAATATATAAAGTAAATTTAGTTTAATTAAATAAAAGATCTTAAGTTAAAGACTTCAATTTAAAGGGTAAATATAGTACTAAACCATTTATATTAAATTCTTAGAATTTATAATAAATTATTTAAAATTTACTAAGCTTAGGTAAAATAATATTAAAAGAGTTTTAATAACTACTTCTAGCCTTAAAGCCTTATTTAAAATGGGTTTAGAGACTAGCTTATATTTTTTTAATAGTAAAGCTATTAATAGTACCTTTAGGTTCATCTCTCTCTTCTTAACTATAACTAACTATAAAGAGAAATAAATTTAAAACTAATTAAACTACTCTTACTTTAAAATATATGCTAGCACTAAAAAATATCAAAGTAATAAATAAATATAGAGTTTTTATGTTTAACTTAAGTAAATAACTAAAGAATATAAATATCTTTATAAGTATTTTATAATTTTTATAACTAGCTTTAATAATTTATAAAAGCTATTATTATATATTTAGTTACTTTATATTAAAAAGTAATATTTTTAGAATTTAAGGTTTTAGTTAGTATAGCTTATTTAGCAGTAATATATAATAATATAGTAAAACTTAATAGCTAGGTAGCTTTAACCTTAGAATATATTATAGTATATATAAAGGGAGTATAGTATACCTTTATTTTATTTAATAGTAGTTTAAGCATTAAGTTAGTAAATAAAACTTACCTAATATAATACTATTTTTTAAATGTAAAATTAAAGAAAAGAAAGTTAGTAAAAATAGCTAATAACTTAGTTTACCTTATTAAATTATATATATACCTATAAATTATAGTAAAAGGAATACTAGCTTTAGTATATTTTATATAACACTTACTGAATAAAATTTGAACCTTTTATTAAGTAAGGTATAGCTTAGGTAAATAAGTATAGTAAAATATTATAAAGAAAATAAGTTAAATATTATAGAAGTCGGAGGCACTACTTAAATAATTTTTGTTTATATTTATTCTAACCTTTTTTAATAAGATTTAAGAGCTTATATTTTTAAGAGAATAAAGCTTAAAGTAATAATTAAGTTTCTTAAGAATAATTAATTAATTTTAGAGAAAGTTAAGTAAATATTATATAACTTTAATTATAAGGTTTAGAAGTTTATAACAATAAATAATTTCAAAAATAAATAACTATAAATAAGTTAATTAGTATTTATTTATGAGAAAGAAGAACTAACTAAAATTATTAAGGAAAGAATAATAGTTAATAAATACTAGCGGATACTATATGAATTTAATATAATATAATAAATTTTAAGTAATAAAATTTAGAATTATAACTTATTAATAAAGGAAGAAAGGGAGATTATATATTAATTTAATATAATATAAGTAGTTTTAGAAGTTATATAATAAAATTAATTATTAAAAGTATAGAATATTTTAATATAAGGAATTTATTTATAAATAGGGTAAATATAACTTAAAAGAGATTAATTAATAGCTTAAACTATAAAATAGCTATAGTACTATAGAATTCTAAGCTAGTAAAATAAAGAGAAAATAACTATACTTAAATAATAAATACTATTTTCTCTTACTATTTTGAAGAACCCCTAAGACCTATAATCTTAGTATAGAATATTACCTAGAATTAAGTAAAGACATAACTATTTTTATAAAAGAGAATACTAGCTATAGTTAAATAGTATTACTATATATATAATAAAAGTTTAAAGCTATAAAAGAAGGGAAATATTTAATTAATAAAATAAATATAGAAGGTATTAGAAATAACTGAGATAGGCGCTGTAGAGCACAGCTTACTAGGGTAGTGGGCTCAGTAAGCGTACACACGAAAGGTCCACTGCTTTATAGAGCAGAGCACTGTAGTAAGCTATAGTTAGCTAAATCTTACGTAAAATAGAAGCTTTTATATTACTTTTAGTACTATTTAATTTACTAAAGAATTTATAATAATAATATTAAATAAATTATATTTAGTATTTAACCTTATAGGTATATATAGATAGTAAGAGTAATTTTAATAGTTTATATGATTAGTAATTATAAGGGGGTTTTTTACTTTTTTCCATTATATACTTACTAACTATATTAGTAAATTCTAATTACTAGCTAGGCTTTATAAGCTACTTTTCATTTTATAGAAAATTTATTTATATAGAAAAATAAAACAATAAACTTATAGCTATATAAATTAGCTATTAATATACTTACTAATTAGTTAACTTAGTAAAAATTAATATATATAACCTTAAAATTAATTTTTAAATAATTATATAAAAAGAAAGCCCAAAATTTAGTAATAAAGAATTTAGTTTTAAAATTCTTTATAAATTCCTTTTTATTATAAAAAATAATAAAAACTAATATTATAAAGTAACTAGGTTACTAATTAAGCTACCTTTAGTAGCTTAATTAGCTTATTTAATTTATTTCTCTATAGCTTTACTAATTATTTTATAATTTTAATTTAAAGTTAGCTTTATACTTAATAGCTATTAGCCTAACTATATAGCTATTAAAATAAGTATAAAAAGGTAAAACGTAAAGATTTATAGGGACTTTATAGCTATAAGCTCTATATATATAACCCTTAGTTAGATTTCTATAGTTATGCTTTATGCACGCGTGCACTTACTGGCTTATATTAACTTATAAAGCCCCCTATAAGGTGTTTCTATAAGCACTATAATTATAGCACTAATAGTGAGGAATCTCCTATAAATAACTCTATTATTTTTAATACCCCCTCTAGAGAAGTGTTAGGGCTAATAATTATAGAGCGCTAAGGGTAAATATAAAAGAAAAAGTTATATACAATTTAGGAAAATTTTAAATTAAAAATAAAATATATATTTATAGAGCCTAAAGCTAGGGCTCTAGGGTAAGTAACTTGTAACTATAGTAATATATAGCGTTTTATAAAGAAATCGCTATTAAAAACAAAGACCTTATTCTTTCTTTATTTTTATAATTATTTTTAATTGTTTAGATGTTTTTATGGTTATTTAAAAGCCTTTAGCTAGGTATTATTTTAGTAGCTTTAGCAATAAATTATAGGGGTTTTAGGCCTATAAGGCCTAAGAAAATAAGATATATAGGGCCTATAAGGGGCTTTATAAGCCTATTAGTAAGCATTTTTTAGTATTTAGGTAAGTAATTTTAGCTAGCCCTTCTAATACTAGTTATTAGTTATAGTAGAATTTGAGAAGGGTATGCTTTATATAGCTATAAAGAGTAGGATTATAAGTAGTTTTTATAGCTCTTTAGTTATTATATAAAATTTATATAGGGGGTTTTATAGGTATTTTTAGCTTTATAAAAATCCCTTTAAGCTACTAAAGCTCCTAAAAAGTCTTACAAATAGCGTTAGACTCTACTTCTATTATTAATAAGGCTGTAGTGCTAGCCTTATTTAATTTTTAGCTAATTAGGACCCCTAATAGCTTATAAAGATAAGTATAAGTGGATTTAAAAGAGCTGCTATCTTTAGCAAAATTGCTCTCATAAAATCTAACTAAGCTAGAGCTAGAGCTAGCTTTAGCTATTTTTATATTATTTATAAGGGTAGGGCACTTATAAATTATAGCTAATTCCTTTATACTTAAAAGGTATCTTAGTAGGTTTTTAGTAGCATTTAAATACTTTAAATATAGGTTTGCTAGGGCTATTAAAAGCTATTGCAGTATAAAAGCAATATTAGTCTTGTTAATAGTATAAGAAATTTTATAGTACTAATTATGCTTTAATATTCTTTTATATTTAATTTAAATATTAGTGGCTTTATGAGCTATTGCTTTAATACCCGTAGCTATAATAGAATTCTAATAAATTTATAATTTTCTAGCTTAAAGTATGCCAGGGCCTCTAAAATATACTGTTTTTAGTGTATTTTTAGGACTTTATTTCTTTAATTACGCTAGATTTATACCCTTAAGAAAAATTCTATAGGGCCCCTATCTTCTATAGAGTAAGCTTTATAAAGGGCCTTTTTAAGCTTTTTAATATATTATAAAACTACTCTAATTAAAAGGTAATTATTAATATAAGTTATAATAAAGGTATACTATTTTTAATTATAAAATATAGTAGGGTTAAAGATAAGAGAGCTAAAACCTAGGTTTTTAAGCACTAAGGTTAAAGTTTACTACTACTCTTAAGAGCTTTTCTTTAAGCTATATAAGGATTTTCTTAGTATAATAACTAAGTCCTTAGCTGCTTTATAGGTAAATCTTTTAGCTAGCTTAGCTAACTATAGACTTTATTTAAGAAATTTAATAAATTCTTTAGGAATTTATATATAAATAGTTTCTTTTAGGTAGCTATTAAGAAAAGCCCCTATAAGATTTACTTACTTTATTTTTTAGTCTTTCTAAGCTACTATAGCTAATAATATTTACTAGCTAGAGGGAATACTAGTAGTAGTAAAGGTATTTATATAATCTAAGCCTTTTATTTATATAAAACCTTAAGTAATAAGTTAGGCCTTATATTTTAAAGGATTATTTTCTTTATTTTTCTTAAGCTTTAAAATAATTTTATTTTTTAGTACTTTCTAGCCCTTAGGGATATTTTCTTTCCCTATAAATTTTAAAGTGCCTACCTTTGGAAGTTACTTAAATCTACTAAAAATAGCTTATAGCTACTATTTTTTCTAAGGGCTAGTTAGAGCTTACTTTTAGGACTTAAGCTAAGAGCTATTATTAAGCCATTTTCCTTTAGCTTTAGCTATACCTTATAGTAAAGCTCTTTAAAAAAAGCTACTAAATTAATATTTATTTTATTTAGTTAATTTTTATTTAAATTTAGGTCTTTAGAACTCTTAGGCTCTTTATTAACTCTTTAATTAAAAGATACTATAGAGTAATTCTTAATAATAGTACTACTATTTTAATTATTTTCTCTTTTAAAGAAATTATTTTATAAAAGGTTTTAAGAGGTATTTAAATCCCCTTTAAAAGAGTTATCCCCTATAGAATACCTAGGGAGGCCTAAATATATAGAGCCTATAGGTTTTATAATTTTTATAAAGCAAGTTTTAGTAACTAATCTTTTAAAAGAAATATAAACTAAGTAGGTATTAAAATTTAAATTAGGTAATAACCTTTTAAAGATAGTGTTACGGTCTGCCCCCAGAGGCGGAGCCCACCTTATAAAGGAGAGTTCCGCTGCATCTAGGTTAGAGAACAATAACTTTAACTATATATACACTTAACCACCTATCTATAACTTAAGTATTCTCTCTTTATAACCTTTATAATATACTATACCTATTATATAAGTACCCTTTATTTATATATAATATTTAGTATATAATAAGTAGTAGTAATTACTATTTCTTTTATATACTTATTTACTATATAAGAATTACTAATAAAAACTATAAACCTTATATTAATAACTAAAAGAAACTAGTAACTTCTACCTATTAGTCTTAATTCTTTAATTACTAGCTTTATTACTAAAAACTAGCTATAATAAATATACTATTTCTAGGCTTTTTACTTAGATTTCTTTAATATTAAGAATAGAAAAAACCCTTTTTATTATAAAAGAATATTAAAAACCTTTAAACTCTTACTAAATATTAATATATTAATAGTAACCTCTAAATATACCTAGAGCCTTTTATTATTAAAAGACTAATTTATTAAAACCCTATAGATTTTATAATAATTAATACTAAGTAAAAAATAGTAAAAGATATTATTTATAAAGCTAAGCTTAAATACCTTTTTAAAAGAGTAAACCTAGCACTAGAGATTAAAAGTACTATACTAAGAAATAGCCTAAAATGCTTAAAAAACACTAGTAGTATAGTAATATATAATATTTTTAAAAATACCTTAATAAAAGAATCCTTAAGTATAGGAATTAAAGAACTACTAAAGACCCTAAATATCTTATTTTATATTAAAGAAAATAATGCCTTTTTATAAAAAAAAAGACTATATTAGTGCTAGTTTTTACTAGAAAACTATTTTAAAATTAAGAACCTACTTTTATTTAACTTATAGTATATTAACTACCTTCCTAGGAGCTTCTCTAAATTCTATAGAAATTAATTAAAATAAGGTAAGTTCCCCCTTTTTTAAAAATTATATAAAATATATGCTGTTTTTTAAAAATAATAAAGACTTAGAAGTATTAGTATAAACCTAATATAAATAATAAATTTAGATAATTTCTTACTAATACATATGTTAAAAATAACAGGGTTATTTACAGGGGATTCCTCACTATTAGTGCTATAATTATAGCGCTTATAGAAGCATCTTATAGGGGGGTTTTGCCAGCTAGCAAAGCTAGTGTAAGCTAGCAAGCATGTGCGCATGTGCGCGTGGCATAACCACGGAAATCTAACTAAAGGTTACGTATATAAAGCTTACAGCTGCGAGGTCCCTATAAATCTTTACTTTTTAACCTTTTCTACCTTTTTATACTTATTTTAATAGCTATATAGTTAGGCTAATAGCTATTAGGTATAAAGCTAACTTTAAATTAAATTTATAAAGTAATTAGTAAAGCTATAAAGAAATAAATTAAATAAGCTAACTAAGCTACTAAAGATAGCTTACTTAATAAAAATAATTACCTTATAATATTAGTTTTTACTATTTTTTATAATAAGAAGGAATTTATAAAGAATTTTAAAACTAGATTCTTTATTACTAAATTTAGGGCTTTCTTTTTATATAATTATTTAAAAAATTAATTTTTAGGTTATATATATTAATTTTTACTAAATTAACTAATTAGTAAGTATATTAATAGCTAATTTATATAGCTATGGGTTTATTTTTTATTTTTTTATATAAATAAATTTTATAGAAAATAAAAAGTAGCTTATAAAGCCTAGCTAGTAATTAGAATTTAGTAATAAAGTTAGTAGGTATATAAGAAAAGGAAGTAAAAAACCCCTTTATAGCTATTAACTATATTAACTATTAAAATTACTCTTACTAGCTATATATACCTATAAAGTTAGATACTAAATATAAATTTTATTAAATATTATTATAAATTCTTTAGTAAATTAAATAGTGCTAAAAGTAATATAAAAGCTTTTATTTTATATAAAATTTAGCTAACTATAGCTTGCTATAGTGCTCTGCTTTATAAAGCAGTGAATCTATATATATATGCTTACTAAGCCCACTACCTTAGTAAGCTATACTTTATAGCACTTACCTTAGTTATTTCTAATAGGTTATAAGCCTAGGAAAGAACTTTTAGTATTTATAAAATTTACTAAATTTTTCTATAATAAAATAAAATACTACTATATCTATAAAGAGTGTAGAAGTTATTATTCCTTTTATAAAAAAGAATAAATTTACTAAAAAAAAGTTTTCCCTTCTATAAAATAGGAAAAATTACAGTATAGAAGAATTCCTACTTCTATAAAAATTTAGGATTAGTAAAAATAGAGATATTTTACCCTAAAGAAAATTTTTTTTTTTTATAAATAAAATAAATCTTTATAGAAAACCTTACTTTTATAAAAAGAAGAATATAGAAGAGTTTCTACCTCTATAAAAAGATAGAGATATAGTAATTTTACTATAATTTAAAAGATTACCTTCTATAAAAGAGTAAATAGAAGATTTCCTACTTCTATAAAATAAAAGAAAAAGGGAATGGACTTAAGAGATCTAGGCTAACTTAGCTAAGGGGTTCCTACCCTAGAGCAGTTATAGGCAGAGCATGTAAATTAATAGATTTTATAGCAAAATAATAATATTTCTAATATTTTAGAAAAATTAGAAATTTTAGTAGCTACTATTACCTCTACCCTAGCTATAGCTTTAGAACCTATAGCTAAGCTAGTATAAGAAAAAACTTAGAAAAGCTCTAAAAACTTAGATATTCTAAATTCCTTTAATAATTTTATTATTAAAAAATTTAATAAAAGGGTTTATAGCTTTCTAAAGGGGGCTAGGCTAAAGGGGCTAGAAAATTTTAATTAGTAAAAGCAGGCACTAAATACCTAATTTAGAGCACTAGGAATGCCTAACTTTTTAGAAAATCCTAGTATATCTAAAAATCTTAGTAATCCTAACTAAGCTATAATTCTTATGCTTTTAAGAGATAGCTACACTAAAGGCCCCTAAAATGCTATAATTTAGTAAAAAGACCCCTTAGAGGCATATAGTATTTTAATTTGCTAGTATTCTTAGAGTGCTAAAATACAGCGTAGTACTCTATATAACTAATTTTATAGCCTAAATTTTTAAGGTTATAAGGGGTTCTTAGAGTCCTTTAATGCTTTATTTAATAACCTACTAGCTAGGCTAAATTTAGTAAGTATTTTTATAAAGCCTATAAACTAAATAAACTAATATTTATAAGCTTTAAAGTTAACTTTTCCTTAGTAGGCTAAAAGGCAATGTTTTTCTATAAGAACTAATAGGGCTTTAGGGGCCCCTATAGGGGCCCTAAATTTATAATTTCTTATAGCTAATTTACTAAAAGAGTAAAGGGATAAAAGCTTTTTAGTATTTAAAGCTTTATATTATAAAGCTACTGCTTCTAAAGAATTTACCTATAGAGGCTCTAAAGAAAATAAAACCTCTAAATATTCTAATAAGAATAAGAAAAAGAAGTAGAATTCCCCCTAAGAAAATAAGGGGAATTCTAACCCTAATTCTAAAAAAAAGGGCAAAAATTAGGGCAAAAAATTCTCTAAAAAGGCTAAGAATAAAGATAAGGGTTAAGAGGGATTCTTTATACTAGGAAATTTTAACCTTTCTTTAGGTGCCTTAGAGCCCTATAAAAGACCTAGCAGCCTTAGTGCTAGTAGTAATTCTAGTGAAAATTCTAGTATTTATTCTAAAGAATCCACTACTTTTAGTAAGGCTAGCACTAAAGTTAATAAGCTTAAGAATAAAATATTCTCTAAAGCCTTTAATTTCTATAATAAAGAGATAAAAAACACTCTTCTTTATAATATAGGTTCTATAGTTTACTTAGTTAATTTTAAGGAATATTTTATAAGCTATATACCTTATAAAAAAGGGGAAGCTAGGCCTATAATAACTAATAGGGGTTCTATTTACCCTAAGGGATATAGAAAGGCTAAATTTTTAGTTTTATACTAGCAAGATCCTAATAAATATAGGCCCTTAGTCCTATAAAATACACTATATTTTCTAAAATTAAATATAAATATAGTAAGTAGGCTAAAGCACTATTTAGTAGGTAGCTATATATATAAGAATTCACTATTCTTAGCTAATAAGTCTTATATTAGTATTTTAAACGTTAAAAAACATAGATTTTTTATCTAGGTTAAAAATACTAATACCCCCCTTTTAAAAGCACCTTCTAGTTACCCTTATAGGCACTATAATAGGCATTTTAGTTATATAGCTACTAGCTACCCTATAGAGGTTAAAATTCCCTCTAAGGAACCTATATAGGCTAAGGAAGCCCTAGAAATTAAAGAATTAAAAGGTTCTAACTTAAAACCCACTAATCCTATAGCACCTTCCTTACTAAAGCTTATAAGCTAGGTACCTAATATTATAAAAGGTTTTCCTTTTAATATAGGGCTATTAGAGGCCCCTAGAAAAATTATAAAAGAGGCATTAGTGGATTTAGCACCTAAAAATTCTACTAAATTAAGCCCTAGGCCTTTAATAGCTAACTAAGAGGCCTATAATTCTTAAGAGGCCTAGTAGAGAGCTAAAAAGGAAGATATTATAGTAGCTAAAAAAGAGCTTATAGGGGATCTTATAGAAAACCCTAAGCTAAATTTATACTAAAATTTACTAAGATTAGCTAGAATTTAGCATATTAAGCTAGGGTACCTAGGCCTACTATTGCTAAAGAAAACTAGCTTATTAGCTAAGGAAATTCTAGATTTTTCTAAGGTTAAAGATAAGGATTTTAACTGCTTAACCTATAATTAA
>SRPU01000191.1:0-27444 GCA_018360185.1 Claviceps lovelessii
AAAAATAAAGAAAAAAGGAAAAAAAAAAAAAAAAAAAAAAAGAAAAAAAAAAAAAAAAACCAAAAAGGGGTGAACTGCATTAGTCCACCTTGAACGCAGAACTCGTCCCCTCGATAGTCGTCAACCGACCCCGTATCGACTTGGAATCTCCATAATATCGTAGCCTGTATTCACCGCGCGGAGCCCACTCTTCAATCTCCCACTTGATATCGACCTCACTCGTCCCCAGGAGCTTATTTATTCGTCGCCAGTGGAATATCAATCCCCAGTCCGAGTCATCTCTGACCTGCTGCCACTGCGTCTCGCCGGGAGCCCGGTACTCCACGGCCGCGTACGTCTGTTCCAGGCGCAAATTGTTTCGCGGATTGGCTCCCACAAAGGTGGCCGAAACGGTTTCCTCACGTCTAAACTGCTTCTTCTGCACATCTGAGACAGTGTCGCCGAATGCCTTTGATAACGGCGTACGATCGTACAAGACGCCGATGATGAAGCTAATAGACCTGTCGCTATTGTCAGGGGGGTACGTGTTTTTCTCCTGATGCTTTTGTGCGGGTGCGCTGTCCGCCTTGAGCGCGGCCATCGAGGCCACCGTGCGGTTGATGTATGCCGCAAGTGTGTGTGGCCCATACAGAGTAGAGGCTCCTTCGTATCGCTGAATTCTGCTTCGTGTTAGTGATGGCGCCTATATCAGCAGGCAAAGAGACCAACAGAAAAAACGGAAGAGAAAAGGATAAAGATCAGAAGAAAAAGAGAGAGAGAGAGAGAGAGAGACATACCCATATTCCTCCTGCGTCGTAATATAATGTGTATAACTGTTGCTTGGTCCGCCAAGCACAACCACCGGCTCCTCGCCATCCAACTCGTTCGCAAAGGTGCCAAGACTCTCTTTCGCAACGGCCTCTTTCCAGCGTCGACCCGCCATGGTGGTCGCCTCTCCGGGACTGACAATGATGAACAGCTGTCCCACTCGAAAGATCTGGATATCAACCACATTCGGCGTCCATGCGTACGGCCGGCTCACCTCGCCGACGTCCAACACAATCGACTTTGGCTGCTGACATTCGATCTGCGCCTTGGTAGGATTCTTGAACAGCCACGTGGTGATTTTCCATATAAGGTGCGCATTGGATGCATTCGTGTAGTGCTGCACAATGTCAAATGCGCCAGGCTCGTCCCACGTCCCGGCGGCGAAGCCATAGCCAAGAGCAGCGGGACAGGTCTGAACTTCGGTCCCGTTGGGCAGCGCAAATTTGAAAAACGCCATGTCCTGGAAACGGTGAATGGCCTTGACACCCGTGGCTCGGATATTCGGGGCCTCGTTGTTGAGGGCCTCGTAGATCTGCATGGCGCCCTGATACTGCAGATTGGCATTGTCGAGGCAGGAGGCAGCCCCGTAGTCGCTCCTTCCAAACTTGGGACCCCTGGCGCGGCACCGGTTGCTCTTGCCGTCTCTGCACGCACTTGTTTTGAAATCGCACGGCTGCCCAGTCCCATCCTCACACCAGGCACCCAGGATATTCGGGGTTGCGTCGCCCATGTTGGCTTGCGAGAAGCCGGCCACGAAATTGCCCGCGCTGCGCTCGCTGTCCTTGACCTGCTTCTCAAACAGGTCGGAAGCCAGTCCCTTGTTGTCTCCAGTGATCAGGGTGTTGTTGGCTTGCATTGACGTTCCGTGTGTCGGGAACCACGTCAGTACGCCTATGTTCTTCTTATCCGAAGCCCGCTGGAACTTGAGCAGCGTCATGTCCTTTTCGACCGACCCATCGTCTTCCGAGCTGATATTGTATTTGGCTCGCTCTTGCTCTGGATTGGCAAGGTATGCGAACAAGCTACGATTGATGTTGGCCTTCATGATCTTTGTTTTTCCGACGCTCAACAGGCCGGGCTCCAGGCTTTCATGGGCCCGCCGAATAGACAATATACAGCCCTTCACGATGGCCTGGTAGCTCTGCTGGTCGAAACCTTTGCTCGGAATCTGTGGCAACAGATAATTCACCCATGCCCCTGGTCCTGAGTGGGAATGGGTCGCAGTCACGGCAATATTATCCTGGCTATACATGGAGTACCTCGGACCCAGGTTTTGCAGTCCCCTGAGGATGCCATACCGCACAGCGGTGTCGCCAGACTGGATATCGAGGACGAGATACACGAACCGATCTTCTGGATTGTGCATATCTCCGACGATGAAGGCTCGTGAGTATAGCCTTTGACGCAGACCTCTTCCGATCTGGGCAAAGTCAGCATATCCCATCATGTTGATTTCCACGACTGGCCCGGTAATATCAGCCTTTCCCACTCCTAATAAATAGTAATCCTTAGGCCATTCGCCCTCTGGTAAGGTCTCGGACGCCCATTTATTTTCTGGTCTGACGATGCTGTCTAGCCCGCCATGAGGGAAATCGTAATCGGATGACGTTGACAAAATCGGCGTCGCGGCGAGGCCCGACGCCCGGTATAGAGCAACACAGGATGCGCCAATGACAACGAGCCAGACCAATAGGTGACGACCGCAGAAGCGTCTTGAGCGCGGAGCAGCAAGTATCCCCTTGTTGGTCCTTGGCAACGACGATGCCGCCGTTGACTTGGCTGTCTTTAATGGGCCCTGCTCTGCGACTGCCTTGCCCGAGGTGAGTTTGTTGGATGTCATCGCCAGTGATGAAGCTGCACAAGCAGCAAGGCGGTGGTCACTGGTCACTGGTCACTGGTAACGAAACGCTATAGATGTCCTGGCGCAAGTGGAACGGTCGTCGCGCGCAGAAGCTGCATGGTAAGTAGAAGGCGTGGAGGAAGATGAAAAGAGCCAGACGGTCAGACGAGTCATGATTCGCAACTTGCTTGGAACTTGGAAGCAACACACGGCATGTGGTGGGTGGTCACTGGTCACTGGTCTGGTCATTCACGCTTGCACCAGCCGCTGCGCGCCATGTCGCATTTGACTGCTGGCAGTGCGCAGCCGAGCCAGCAAAGACGAGAGGCGTCGTCATTATTGTACCAGACCTGGAAACCACATCCAGATTAGCGCAGGACGATCCTCCCGAAGCTACCTTGACAATTCAGTTCAACTTGTGGCCTGTGACAGACGGCGACAGGGGATCCCGGTTTCGATTCCCATAAGTTATAGCTCCCGAGTCTGCAACCATGATCGCATCTCCCAACGTTCATTACTTGAACTTTGGCCTCAATACACGCATACGACAGAGACCCCACCAACCTTGTGTTGAACAAGTAAAAGACAAGGAAAAAAAAACACATCAACAAATCATCATCCCCCCCGCTCAATGGCCACAGTTCCCGCACAAACTTGGAAGGTGGTTTCCCCTTTCCGGCTCGCGCGGGTCACACCACGCCAGCAAAGTCGCGGAGCAAACTGTCCCCGCCCCCATCCATTGGCCCCATAGGTGGATGTAGACGTAAATACTTGATTGTTCTCGTCCTGATGATGCGAACGAATGCTGATATTCATGCCTTTGTCTACTCACTTCAATGCATGCATCATATTTACGTTGGTTGAGTGGCAGACATGTACGCGTCTGCCGGAATGGATAGGAAATATGACCACTTGGTTCTTCTGCTTATGGACATTAGGGATGCCTCGGCCGGAAGAATTGACAGCCGCACGAGGGACGTATATAACTAGGTAGGTACATACATAAAGTATGTATGTTCCAATACAGGCATGAACACGTCAACGCATGGGCAGATTGTCAGCCAGTTGGGCCGACACGTTCCACTGCATGAACACATACATGGTTTGTGCCGGCGGTAAATCAAGTCGCCAAGACACATATCACGAGACTAACTGGCACAAAGACGACACAATAAGCTGCACGACACACGGATAAAAACATATGAGTCTATACGGGCTTGGACCGCAAAATTCGCAGCGTTGTGCATAAATCTTCTGTAATCAAAGTGCCCTACACTATATGGCCACATCGACCGTCTTTTCTGCGGAACCCGCATATCAAACTATTGAAGGCGGCCGCGGATGTGACCAAAATATTGCATGTATATATAAAGAAAGGGGTCAAAAATCCCCTCCGCAGTTTATGTCAATCCATCTTCGGGGCTAATCCGATTATAGCAGAACACTTAAGCCTACAGCCCTTTGCTTGTCGCCAAAACCCTACTCATCGTCTTCGTCTCCGTCCAAGACGCCTCTGGGTTTAGGAGGGTGAACGACAGGGGGGGGGCTCGGAAGTGGGAGTTGTGTCGGGAGAGCGAGAGAGGGGAGGCTGAGAGGTGGGAGTCCTGACGGGAGAACACCAGAGAGGAGGCTCGAAAGTGGGAGTCCTGTCGGGAGGGCGATCGAGGGGAGGCTGAGAGGTGGGAGTCCCGTCGGGGGAGGGGGGAGTCCCGTCGGGGGAGGGGGGAGTCCTGTCGGGGGAGCGAGAGGGAGGAGGCTCGGAATCAGGAGGCTTGGAATCGGGAGGCTCGGAATCGGGAGGAGGCCGCTCGGTAGAGGTCCGGATGGCAAGAGTCCAGTTGGGAGGCCTTTGAATTTAGAGCCTAGAGTGGGAATACCCGGAATCGCGAGACCTCCAGGAATTTGGCTGCTCAAGGCGGACTTGAGCTCAGCGAAGAAATATTTGAGCGCGTCAAAGTAGGCTTTGAGGACGAGGTACAGAGGGCTCGTGGAATCGCCAAGTAGATTAATAGGATTGTTCTTCAAATCACCAAGAAGATCAAGAGGATTGCTCTTTGAGCTGTCAACGACATCATGTTTCGTGAACGAGTTCAACTGGTCCAAGAGACTCATTTTGTTGCCGGTACTGAGCTTCGCGAACAAGGCGGTAACAAGCTCCTTGGGAAGACCTAGCTCGTGGGCTGCGTCGGCAGCCTGTTCCACAGCCAGCCGCATAGTCTGTGGGACAATCTCTCCGCGCTTGGGAAGGTCGTGGGCTTCCTTGGGGAACTTTGCCAAGAAATCGAGGGCACCCTTAAACATTGTATTCAAAAGAAACGCCCCCTCCTCGTCGAGACCAAAAGACTCGGCCACGTCCTCAGCAACTTCGTCACCGCTGCCCAGTTCGAAATCCGCCAACTTGCCACCAAACGCAGTCTCCTCGCCAGAAGCATCGCGAGCCTTGAGATTGTTAACGAACTCCATTGCTGGAGCATTTCTCTCCATTTCGGACCCAGTCAATGCATGCCCTTGAGCCGCCGCGGGGGCAGCCATGACGTTGCCAGCATGGCAAGTCAGGAGCAGCATGGCAGCATTAGATGCCTTCATGTTTGCTGATCGACCGATATGGCAGGCCGGAACAAGATTCGGATACTCGAAATCGGTATGCGTGCGGTTTTGGTTTGAGGATTAAATGTAAAGCGATACTGAAAGAAAGCTGCCTCCCCACGAAGAGAAGACAGGTAACAGAATATATATGTATTTATATCTCATACAGGTTCTTGTGGAAGACAAGAAGGCGCCTGTAACAGCTGTCGCCAAGTTTCGTCGTATTTTTGGGTGGTTTCATCGATGGGCGTCGCCGTTGATCGATCATCTGGGTCATCATCATTGGCGACGTCTCGGGAAAGGCTCTGCGGAATGCAAGATGGTTTTTTTTTTTTTTTTTTTTTTGGCAAGAATTTCATCGTGTCCGCCGCGACGGTCATCTGATCAAGCCAGACATCTCCATCTCGGCATCGTCCCGGGTTGTCTGTCGTAATACAAATGTTCTGGATCATAATGTCTAGCTCTCCGCAAATTCGGCATTCCACATGCCATAATCAGTTATAGTATTGAGACAGCTTGACCACTTATTGTACCGTGACCGAATATAGGAATGGCTGTTTTGGCTCCGACTCTGGCACAAGAGAATGCAGCTCGGGTCAGCAGAGCCCCGTGGTTGTTCAGGAGGTCAGGGGTCGTGTAAAACGGTGGAACGACTGCGTTCTATGCCTGAAAGGCAGCCCTTGTGAGGCAGGCCACGCCCTTGACAGCGATTTTCACTCGTTATTCCTCACTGGATGTTGTTTGTGCATTTCTGATCCATCACCCCACCCTAAAAAGATCATGAAACATGAGACAATCAAAGACTGCACCCCCCCTTATATTCTGGAAGGGAATGTAGAAACCGAGTTTCCTTTCTCGTGTTCAAAGGCGACCGCTTGAAGGCGACCACGATCCACCTCGAGGGAGACAAGGAACCGGTCAACGACGGTAACAGCGATATAATGTTATCGCGTGTAATGAGTTCTACTGCACAATCCGAATGCGTTTCACGACGCCTTTGCTACGGACAACGTTTATGGAAAGCGAATGCTGAGACTGTCGATTGCGAATCAGAGGATAGAATATCAACGGGTAGTAAACGACGGGACAAGAAGAAGAAGAAGAAGAAGAAGAAGAAGGATGGAACGAAAACGTCAGAATAAGCGGACCAAGACAGCGAGTGGTCAAAACTTTATGATGGGACGGCAAGGGAGCCGGGTCGTCAAAATACCATGAACGGGTAGATTGATTCGGGCCAACGGGTTTTCAGCACTAAGCTGGTGTGTCGTGTCGCCGATATGAGTCAAACACGTCTGAGATGGGACTGTAGATGCGGTAGAAAAAAGATGGAAGATGAGGCCAGCCACCGCCTGTGAATGGCGATGACGATGGCGATGCAAATCATGAGCCATGTGTGGTCATTCGGCTCGCAAATCTGGTATGTATGATTCGAATTGTCCTTGTAAGGCAACTGCATACCGACCCGAGGTAGGAAGGTAGGTAGGGCGTTGTTGAGCTTGACGCTCCTTCTTCTTCTTCTTCTTCTTTTACCATTGGCTCTTTCCTTGCAACGTGCTGCGTTGGAAGCCATTTTGGCCCACCAATGAATGAACCCATCAGCCAACGCTCAACTGACAGCGACCATGACGACATCAGAATGGCCTCTGCTGTCTGCTGTCTGCCGTCTGCTGTCTGTTGCCTCATTCATTGACTTGTTGACTTGATTCTACGATGAACCAGACACACACACACACACACACACAAAAAAAAAAAAGAACCAGGCCATCCATTCGCAAGCCCGCAGCACCGACGCCGCGGTGTGATTGATACACCGCTGGATCAATCAACCTTCCGTTTGCCGATTCATCTTCCTAATCAGCATGGTTCGAACTGGGTCGTGGCCCCACCATGGCCCCCTTCGCGTACCAGACGTGACACCATCAACGATTGTGCAATTGACGCGCTGTCCAATGAAGTGGCTGCATGAGTAAGGTTACCTGCCAGAACCACCACGGTACCTACCCACATATCTTCGACACGCCCTGGTTAACGTCCAATAGGTGCAGGCTTCTCGGCTATGGAAGAGCAATCATCGATTGCGGTCCCAGATCTCGTCAACGTGCATCACGTTTGGCCTGTGGATACATGAAAAAAAAAACAGGACACGACAAGACACCGGCGACGAGGGTTCAACGATGCGCGCGATTCCCATACATAAAAGTAGGAAACCATGCGAAGGAATCAGGGCACTTCAAAATCGCGCTTGCGGGGCGGCGCACAGTCTATGACCGCTTCACTAGGGGCCTTATCGACGTTGACAAAGCAGAAAACGATGCTACTGCGACTGAGCCGCCAAAGCTTATCGCTTTTTCACCATTTCGACTTGATGTGAACCAATTGGATGACAGCTGCCAGGCCTGCCTCGAATCCTCAAGCCCTTTATTTTTCTTTATTTTTTCTCGTTTTTCTCGTTTTTCTTTCTTTTTTGGATACTGTCTTGGTCTCACATGCCAAGCTACGACATGAACGACTTGTCTTGGACATAAAACCCATTTGCGCTTTCGACTTTCCGCTGGATTTTGATTCTGACCCAGAAACATACATACACGTACCACATATCTGGCATTTCGGTCCCTCAATCACTGGCATCAAACTGGCATCTTGTCTCAGGCACCCCGCCTCTGTCAAGTGTCGGTCGAGTCACGTACTGCAGAACTCTGGTGGTTGTTACTCCATGCACGTGCTTTGCGTGAGCGTTATTTTCCATCTTGCCGCCACATTGCGATCACCGCCAAGCACCGCAGCAGTGGTATCGGCGCACGTCTGTGCCCGTCAGTGTCAAAAGTTCAAAAGTTAAAAGTTGTATGCCGACACAAGCGGGGTTTTCCGGTGACTTCAGACAGCGAGACAGGAATACCACTTTACGGCCTCGTATTAATGGTCTGCGTGCCCGCGGATCGAGAGAAATAAAGCCCACTAGCATTTCATCGAGGGTTGCGAATATAATCTTATCATACACGTCAGTCTTTGACACAAGCCACCACCAACGAACAGGAACAACCTAGGGAATTCAGGCCGCCGAACCGAAGGGGGGGGTTGTGCCGTTTTGCATCAAGACAGAGACATTGACTGTTGGCGGCCAATCGTGACTGTTTGGGTCAACACATTCTCACGACCGTGGCACTGAGGAACGCGACAGCACAGCATCAGCACAGCATCAGCTCACCATCAGCTCAGCAACAGCTCAGCAACAGCTCAGCAACAGCTCAGCAACAGCTCAGCAACAGCACAGCAACAGAACACATAGCAGACAAAGGCCCGTCGTCATGAGTCGGAACGGACAAGCAGACAGGCATCCCATACAGACCAGTGCTGTGATTGTGCTGGGAGTGAGGCAGGGACCAGCTCTTCCACCTCCATCACCACCCACACCGTGTGCTTCACCGTCGGACAGCGCATTGCTAGTGGAAGGGCCGACGGGCGCCTTTAGTCTCGAGGAACCTGCCCTCAGACATGTTGCAGACAACCCGCAGTCAGCGTCAATATCATCATGTCACAACCCTACCATCAAGGAAACCGTCGCGACGGAAAGCCGACTTCGACAAGGAATGCATGTGCTCAATACAGAAGCATTGGCATTGGCCAACCTCTCCAACTTGTACGAAACAGACCCGGTAGCCCAGGCAGGCTTTGATCAAGCGGTACAGATCATCGCGCGCCGCGGCCTGTCGAACGGGAAACTGGTCATCATAGGGGTCGGCAAGTCAGGTCACATTGGCAAGAAGCTCGTGGCCACAATGCAGAGTCTTGATATCCGGGCCGTTTTCTTGCACCCCACCGAAGCATTGCATGGTGACCTGGGCATCATCGACCCCCGCGACACACTCTTGTTCATCACATTTTCCGGCAAGACACAAGAGCTCATGATGCTGCTGCCTCATCTGGACGACTCGCTGCCCACCATTCTGTTGACATCTCATGTCCGCCGCGACACGTGCGAACTCATCAGGCAACGACCAAGCACGATTTTACTCCCGGCGCCCATTCCTGAAAGCGAAACCACGTCGTTTGGAGTCTCAGCACCAACATCTTCCACCACCGTTGCTCTTGCTCTCGGAGATGCATTGGCCATCACGACAGCCAAGGAGATGCACCAAAATATTGCCGCCACATTTGCAAAGAATCATCCTGGCGGAGCTATAGGTGCCGAAGCGGTAGCAGAAGCAGCAGCAGCAGCAGCAGCAGCGGAAGCGGAAGCGGGTGCGGTGACAAAACGGCCGCAGACCTTGAAGGACATATGCGTCCTGATGGATGAAATGCCCTGTTTGCATGTGCTGGGGCTCACATGGAAGAGCCAAGGAATAGAATTGCTTCGCGCAGGAGTTGATAACAAGACTGGGTGGATCAGGGCACAACTCGATCAAGTTGCAGTGCCCAGTCAGATTCGTCAAATAAGCAGCGCGGAGTTATACCAACCCTTGGCACAACTGCCCAACGTGTTTGTATCCCTTCAAGATATGCTGGCCATGTCGTCTGATACCACTATCCGCCAAGCTGGGGATATGGTGCGATCTATGCGGCAAAGCAGCGTGGGAGAGACGTTGCGCTGCAGTCCGGATGTGATTAGTGTAACCGAAGGTGGCAGGATCATTGGTGTTTTAGAAGCTCGCCATTTATTCGAGTCACGCGAAAGCACGACCGAGTAGTTATGCTATGAAGGGAAAACTCACTTGGACTATTATGTTCTTATTTATGTTCTTTTATTTTCCTTTTTACTACACAAAAGGAACGTTTCTTTCCCGGCGATTTTATTTCGTGTTTTTCCTCTGTTCTTTTCTTCCAGCATGATGCCGGCAGTTGATAAGTCGTTGGCACAAAACGCGATGCATATCAGGAATGCGGTTGTTATGAATTTTGGGTATTGCCATGGAATCCGATTTGGATGGACAATATTTTTTACATGCATATATGGCATCTTTTTTCAGCAAACAAGAAGAGGGGGACCCTAGTTAGGAGTGTGGCATTTTTTCATGGAGAGTTACATATGGGACTTTATGGCTGGACAAGATGTGCGTGCGTGCGCGTATGTGTGCGTGCGTGTGTATGTGTGTATAGTGTTTTTGTATCTGTGTAGTGTATTTGTATAGTTTATATGTATATACAGAGAGACTGGACACTTCATTTGACCGCCAAAGGTGTTGTAACTGAACTTTTCCACCTCACCCAGTAACCGAGCTATTTCACCAAGGGGAAAGAAGATACGACTATTTCGTATACTTTCCCTTAAGATATAATATCTACAATAAGAACAATCATATCGATTATACTTTCGTTCATCTCTTTGGTGTATTTGTGTGATCATTCTTGTGACAATTGCAATTTTCTCCCATGGACCATGGGGCGAACAGGGAGGATGTACACCGTCTGATGATGTGCGCTGCTATTCTCCGAAGAGTCCAGAGTGCCTCTGGTTAGTCAAAGAATTGTCGAGTCGCCGTATGCGCCTGTATACATAACCAGGGAAAGCGGAGCTTTGCCCGCGTTTTGGGTCATGTTGGTGCAAAGCGCAGGGGAGGCGTGAGAAGCGCAGCTTCCCGCTTTGCCTCTTTTAGATGCACATAATAAGGCTGTCCGGTATAGAAGGGGAGAATGATACACATATAATGAGGCACTCTTATTATATTATCCAGCTCATGGTAGAAAGAAATGACCAACGTATCGTGAAGTTCGACCTCATAGCAGTGTGGTGTGGCGTTCAAAAACATGAAAGTATGGAACGCTATGGTCGGGTTTTCTGCTGTGTGGATCGATAAGCACTAAAAGGTGTGCACACTGACAGACAGCAATGAAGCTGATAAAAAGAGGAGGAAACAGCTAGCAACGCAGCTGATGAAAAGAGGGACTACAGCTCGCGAAGGAGAAGCTAGGATTAGGACATCCGACGCTCTCCCTGCGCCTGAGATGTCGAGCAATTCTGCTGGCATAGAGCTCTAGTATACATATAAATACGTACATGTATGTGTTTATGTGTATATCTGTTGTACATATGCACGTGTATGCGCAGGCGCATGCGCATGCGTATATGTATATCTCTGTATGTGTGTACCTGTCCGTGTATATACACAATCCACCACCCCAACCACCAACCCTATAACCAACCCCCCCCCCCCCCCCCCCCCCCCCCCCCCCCCCCAAACTGCTCCCGTTCTTTTTGCTCCAAATCCCAGTCTACATTGTACCCTAGAGGCAGAGGAGGCGCCTTGCATACTTGAAGTCAGAAAAAATATATCAACTTGTCCGGGTTTCATTATAAACAAGGGCATGTTCCGACACACTAGATATCTACTCTTGCATGCGATATACACGTGGAGGGCGGCCTGCCTGCTCAGAGGTTTCATCACTCTGGCAGATTCGACTTTCTTCTTTCCTTCTTCCTTCTCCTTTGCTCTTCTGGTGCTTGGCGTAAATACGGGCTCTGGATCGGCGACTTACCTGGTCGATACAAATACCTAGCCCTCGCCTCATCGAATCCTGGCCACGCCTCCGTGACAGATTGTCGACGATGCCGATGATCACAAGTGCTACAAGCACCTCGCAATAGTCGTTAATATACCATTATCGCGGCTTTATCCCCGGAATCCAGGTCTGTCCAGAGAGGCAGTACCCGCGTGATGGATACGCCCAGCCCGAGCATCCATATCGAAACATTCCTGTTGCATGCCAGGCTCAAAAGAAGCCCAAGGAGCACACTATATTTCATCAAATGAATATGGAAAGTAAAAAGGGCCTGAGAGCAATGTTTTCAGCAAAACATGCCGCGCGTGGATATCCAGGTGCCGAGGTAAGATGTACGACGACCCCATTCCGGCGATAACCGTCCTTTCAATATGTTGGGCATTGCCATCCACCATAGGATAGGGTGGCAAGAAAGGCAGTAAGGATATAGAGCATGGCCTTTGTGCGTCCTCTATCCACGTAGAAGGGGAATCTGCCTAGGCCAATATCCCATGCTGTTTGCCGTCCATTAGCTCATCAGTCCATATAAAGCGGAATCTCCCTAAAATGTGTTTTTTTTTCTTTTTTTCTTTTTTTTTTCTTTTTTCTTTTCTTTTATTTTATTTTATTTTATTTTATTTTATTTTATTTTTTTTTAAACAAAAAGTACAAAAAAAATACTTCAACGATACATATCAACACATACGATCACTCATATACCCCGAAAGAAACACAAACACAAACACACCACGCAGCGTGGCTTTTCTGCACCAGGGACCCTACCCGACCCTTACCCCGATTTCGTACCCTTTCAAAAGGTGGAAAATCTGATGCGCATGACGCCAACTCGCAGGTCCCTTTCCGAGGAAAGGAGGACCGGAACGCGGACTGACAGATTTTCTCAGACCCGTAACGTTGCTTTGCATGGCATGGCATGGCATGGCGCTGTTTCTTTTTCCTCTTCTTTTTCTTTTCTTTTCTCTTTTCTCTCTTTTTATATATATATATATATATTCTTTTCTTTTCTTTTTTCCTTTTTTTGCCTTCTTTTTTCCCCCCTCGATGGACGTGTCAGCATGCGGCCCGTATTTACCATGTTTGGAAGTGATCGCGTGACATGTTTCTCCTCTGCAGGTTTGTGACGGGCTTGTGCATGAGTACTGGGTACCTACCTAGTAGTCGGGCATGTACAATATATTTCATGTACGTACTACGTTAGTAGTGTGTAGAGTAGGTACTTGGGTACATATACATCATGCAGAACCGATACGGGATGCAGTCTTCCGCGCAAACACGCATTTCCCATTCCTCGTGTGACGAGAATTTCCAAGGGAAAGGAAAGGGCAAACCAAGACGATAAAGCAAAAAAAAAAAAAAAAAAAAAAAAAAAAAAACCCTCCTCGTTGCGCATCCCCTTTGCGCACCCGGCTCATGTACTACATTCATCGGTTGTCGGTTTTGGGGATCCCGGGGCCCCGAGCGTTGTCAGTGTCAGTCAGTCTCGGATGCGATAAAATGAGCCGTCTTCCCCTCATTGCCTACTCTAGGGATTTTTTTTTTTTTTTTTTTTTGGCCGACAAACAGGGTCGGACAAGATAGTCGCACAAACGGCACTTATTGTCCGGTGTATGTATGCGCTGTCCACACTCCAGACTCCAGACTCCAGACTCCAGCGTCAAGACGTCGACGTCGTCTGCCCGAGCCGCAGCTCCTAAGCCGATGGAAGACGCCCCCGTCTCTTCTCCTGCGGCAGGGCGTCATCCGTCGTGGCATTGATAGGGGACCTTGAGCGGATAAGGGATGGCAACGGCCGTACACGAAGGTCCGATGGTGCAGATGGGGGTTACAATGTTCCAAATCCAAATGATGTGCTTAATGGCCTGTACAGTGTAAGCGCTTGGTCCACGGCGCCAGGTTCCTTTTTCTCTTGTTCTCTTCTTTTTTGTTCGGTGAAATTTTTTTAATTCGGCCGTTCTAAGCTTTTCTTTAATCTTTTCTTTTCTTATTTGCCGCTGATCACAAGGAAATATCGCGAGACGCTAGAGATAGTAGATAGTAGATAGTAGATACTATATTGACTCCTCGTTCAATCCATCGACATGCGGCAAACTTTAGCACCTGCAACAGAGTGGATGGACGTTGGATCAAGCTCGAGGCAGCAGCAAGACGCATTGCAGCTCACTTTTTTTTTCTGGCAATCAGTTTGATTGATTTTCTTGCGTTGGCGCGCAGAATCGTTATCCGGTTGCTGCTTGAAGTGCTTCATGCTAATAGAAGAAGACAACAACAACATCAACAACATCAACAACAGGCTTGATTGTGACTAGCCCGACTCCCAAGGCACTCGGGCGCATCCGGTGGAAATGACTAAAAAAAGCATTGGTCCCAACACCACGATGCTTATCTGGTAAAGATTCAACAGGCTCCATCGTGTCAAATGTGCGGGCGTGATCACGCGACCTTTTTCCACCCCAGTCAGTCATCGGTCTATCCACAAGTGTCTACATATACACAAAATTAGCCAGCCGTCGGCTGACATTCCGGCTTACTGCTCCGTGTCCTGTTCCATGTATCTACTAACGTCTTGCATGTAGCAAATCATTGACTGAACTAGGACATTTCCTTCTCAGCCTTTCCCATCCCATCCCAACTAACAGCCGACCTGCCACACACGTTCGGCAAAGGACCCGGACTAGATAAGGCAACGGCGTCTTGCCTGCATCCCGACACAACTTGCAGTCCAACAAACAGGGTTATCAGGGCACATGCCACATACCCCTTACCTTGCCTTGCCTTGCCTTGCCTTGCCTTGCCTTGCCTTGCCTTGCCTCTCTGCTAGCCTCAGGCCACCCATCCTATCCTATCGCCATTCTATCCTGACCGGAGACATAACGGCGCGCGCTGGATAAGAGCTCAAGACAATGCGTCCGAGCAAGGTCCTCGGTGCTCACGCGACACTCTGGTAGGGATCGGTCCGCAATGCGACTCCGCTCGGACGCTTAGCCAAGTCGATCTGTGATTCTTGCATCTCAAAGCCACCAGTATCGTTTCGATTCATTGGACTTGAAATGATTGGGGAGCACAGCATAAATGCAGATGCGTTGTTCATCTCTCTTGTGGATTCGTCGATGCACTAACTTGGCGGTGGCGCAGTAGGAAGAGACGTCCATGGCTCAAGAAGAGAGAGTGTTTCGGCTGCTCGGGACTCCGTTTTTTCTGAGGCGCTGTCATCTCATCCCTGTGTGCCCTGAGTACTTGATTTTCTTTTGGCATTGATCGTCCATTTCGGACCTATTTCTTTCTTGTCAACTCCGAAGTCGTCTGGTGTCTGGCTTGGCATGGCGGTAAAGTTGTTTCTTCTTGATTGGTCCCCAGAGTCGAAAAGCGCCCCTTTCCACTCAAAAACCTATAAAGATGTATGAGGGATTGCTGCTGCTAAACGCAGCCAGGTCAATAATCAGAATCAGAATCAGAATCTTAAGTAATAAAGAGGGGAGGGGGAGAGAGAGACGAGCGGAGAGGAACACAGTCCGTAGGAGCAGGCGGACGGGAACCGGGGGGGAAAGGAAAAAAAAAAAAACAGATAATTTCTAGTAATACCAAACATGCATCGACTGCGCGACGCCACGAAATTCAAACGGCTGCAAGTTGGCTGGTCATGCAGTCAGTGGGCGTGCGCGATGGGGTGTGCCGGCCGACTATCCTTGAAAGAAAACGAACATCCTTTCCTATATGACAAGCCCTAGGGAGTCTCGAAAAATTCTCGAGGCACACGACAGACTGCCGTAAACGTACCTCGTCTTCGGCCGGGTCGGCCATCTCATTGGTAATGTTTCAGTGTCGTGTCACAACATGCGGGCTTTTGGCTTGCAAGGTCATGTGCTCATGACGCTGTGGTCGAATCACAAGAAGGACGGGGGAAAAAAGAAGAAGAACAAGCCGAACTTGTGACTGTGCAGGACGCGGTTCAAAGTTTTTACCGCATGGCAATAGTTCGCTGCACAACAAAGTCCACGGCGCAGCCATCTGCAACGTGCAGTTGAGCACCGAGTACTCTGGCTTGCAGTCAGGCTCAATGGGGTTTTCGCAGGCCTTGGTTCATTTGCGGCGACCAAGGAGTTGGGAGAGCAACCGGGGGGCCTCGGGTCTCGGCACCATTTTCTTGCTGCCCATCTTCACCGAACGATTGCATTCTTGCGATTCTCGGCGTCTACAGCTCAGGAAACAGCTTTTTTGTCGAAGGGATTCATTGAATACCCATTGAGAAACTCTGAATAACTCATCAAACACGGTTACAGATTGGCAAGGCTCAGCTCTTTCGCGGTGTCCTGGGTAACGGCTTGAAATGTCATGTCCATACAATATGTACATACACATGTACCATGTGTAGTTATGTAAACAGACGTGTATGTGATTGCTGATGTTTGTCTCATTATCTAACCCCGCCCCCGGTGATGCAACGGCGTTTTCAGTCGAGATAAAGAATTCGAGACAGAACAAGGCCGGCCGGGTTGCCTAATGAACATTTTGATTCGATCTTCAATTAAAGGGGCCCCGGCTCGAACAGATAACATGAGCGTCGGTCGGTCGGTCGGTCGGTCGGTCGACCAGTCTCGTGACAAATGCGACCACGCACACTACATGGTACAGACTGTTCAACTCGGCTCTTCTCAGACAGGCAGCTGAGTGGAAGAAGGCTGTAAAACACCGTACATGATCTGACGTACCAGGTGACTGGACTGATTTACTGATTCCCGCCATGGTGACGTAGCCAGAGCCAAAGAGGCTAACAGTCCTGGGACCTGGAGCCTCGCTGCGTCAGCGACGATAAACAGAGAAGACTGATTGTTGTCAACTGTTGGAACTCGGAAGTTGGCACAGGCTCCGCTGGCCTTGTCCCATATTACAGAGGACCTGACCCGGCGGAGGGACGGTGTCAATCCAGGTCCAAGGATTCAAGGGTTCTGGCATCGTGCTTCGTCATCCAACCAGGTTCAACCCCCTGGTGGTTGGATTGGGTTGGTTACTGCCGCCTTGTTGCTTTTTTTGCCTCATAGGATCCCTGCTCAAAAAGTAGATTGGCGGCAGTTTTGCTTGGTCTGCTGCGCCAGATGGTTGAGAAAAACATGTTCCATTCACAGTGGAGTCATCCCCGGCGGACTTGAAGTTGGAATTGCGTTGCTAAACCCGAGTGTCGGAAAGCGTTTGACCACCGGGTCAACGGGCCCACGGGTCCACGGGTCAACGGGTCAACGGCCGGGGGACAAAACAGACCAAAATGACAAGAACGACCAGACTGACCAGCATGAACAGCATGGAAAACGTAATGGTGGACTGGCCCTGAGCATTCCTCTGCGCATTCGCTGCGCAACGCGGCGTGGATCTGCAGGTATCCTGGTACGCCGAGATTTGGACGAGAATCAGATGGGCACAAACCCTCCTGCATGCATGGGTCGGCGGTGGGCTCGCTGGGGGAAGGCCTCGGGGCTCGAGGCGGCTCCGCAGCCAAGTTGGCCGGCCATGGCCCATGATGTTATCAAGAGCCGAGACTTATCGACACCATCGACACTGTATCGACTCTTGGACAAGTCTCGTCGATGTGGTCGGCCTGTCACTGGTCAGCCCGTCTGGTCAAAAGCCCTGCAGTTACAGGTTGCAGCGAGGCAGCCCACTAATGTCAAGCAAGTACCTGGATAGTAAATGGTCAAGTAGAGGCTAACATCGGACCTACCAGTCGACTTCTCCGTATCAAGCTAGGCACGCCCAAGCTTGATTGCGCTTCATCCGCGAGTCGTCCGCCGCGAGTTGTGGGTTTTGGATTGACGTGCGAAACGAAACGAGCGTGCGTGCGAGCTTCTGGGGCCATCGTCTCTAATGGCTTCGCCATCGTCTCCCATCGCTCCTTCCCTTTTCCTTATCATGACTGCTTCCCGGCATCCCCGCCACTTCCTCACTTCACTCTTCCTCTGCAACCAGACTTGATCTTACTTTTTACTCCTCGAGGTACTTACTACTTGGCCTCTATTTCTCTTCACCATCCTAGTCTCATGCTCCCAAGCTTCCACCAACTGCTGCTGACGTCTGACCGGCTTTGGCCTTTTCATTACACACAGCCGCGCTTCCTCTGCTAGCCTTCCCTCTGTTTCCTAGCAGGTCGGTCTCTGGCAAACTGACGACGACAGCCAACCCCACCACGGGCGAGCGCATCTCAACATCCCCCCCAAAACCGCAAGCGACAGACCGGGCGTAACCCGCTGCTCTATTGAAAGACTGGAAAGAAGCAAATCCAATATTTTTTTGACGGGGAAAAAGTTTTGAACGCGCAGCTTTGACGCTTCTGCTGTTCTCCGTTTCGCACCATACCAGGCAGCCCTGCTTTTCGAAAAGAAGCCGGAGACGTTCATCCTCACTTATACCCGGCATTGTCATCGGTGCAGATCAGATCGTCAGCTACACCACAACGGCATCTGACCTGACCCCAACCTCAAGTCAACTTACACCGTTGCGCATTGACCCCTGTACAGCTCGAGCGCCTGCGGGGGAAATGCAATAGATTCCTCTCTCCTTCCTTCGCCGGCATCATCACTGTACTCGCATCCTGCACCCCCAAAGTATGAAATACGGGGAACAGCTTGAACGCGCATCTATTCCAGAATGGAGTCTTCGTGAGTCTTTCCCGCAGGTGTTTAGTTGGGGGTGTAGGGGGGGTAGCCGGCACATGCTCAGCACGCTCTTGCAGCTGGCGTCAGCCTCTTCCAAGCCTCCTTTAGGCTTCTCAAGCCTCAAACCCCAGCCGGGCATTCCCCTTCACCTCCCCACGTCGTCTGCGATTCAACGCATGTCTTGCGCATATCCACTGACAGCGCTTTGCTTCATGTGCACTTAGATAATCTCGACTATAACTCTCTGAAACATGAGATCAAGGTTCATACCATGCGCGACCAGGCCACGGCCATGGCAATTCCCGGTCACACGGATACGACCTTACAGAAGTTTGAGGATGGACTCTATCTCGAGCTGTGTCGTCAACATGATCGCGTTGGCATGTTCATTACCAGCAAAGCGGATGAGATCTCCCGCCGCCTAGGTATGTGTGTCACGTAGCATCCGATTGAGACCCGATTTTGAATAGTCCGAACTCTATGGCGGCGACTCATCTGACAACCCATGACCCATTTGCAGAACACTTGGCTAGCCAAATACAGCGTTGGGTTGCTAAGTACTCAGACGCCGATGATCGCACGTTATCTTTTAAACGGCAGCGAAGGTTTGCCAAATATGAAAGAGAATTATTGCGATGTGGAGAAGAAACACTTGCGCTGTCGCGTTTTGCGAATGCTCAAATCACTGCATTTCGTAAAATTCTCAAAAAGTACAAGGTATGGAACTCAATCAGATCAAAGCCGAGGACGCTGAAATGGAGGGGTCATGGTGGTGGTGGTGGTGATGATGAGAAGGAGGAGGAGGGTGGCGACGTCGGCCGCGATTTTCAATGCGTCGACTTCGCTGTACACTGCTTGGCGCTGCGGGGCCCTGATATCAGTACAAACTGACACAATCATCTCCCACAGAAATGGACCGGCTCAGTCACATTGTCGTATCGTTTCAATGAAGATATCCTGAGCAATCCCAAAAGCTTCACTAAACGAACATTCGAACACCTCCGAAACCGATACGATGAAATCTTGACAGATCTGCAGGCCACGACGCCTGAGTTGAGCGAACCCAGCTCTCCCGACCCGGACGAGCAAGCTGGAGCAGATAGCCTGGAACGAGGTCGCTTTCGACAAGTTCACCATCAACTCCCTTCAGCCTCCCACACGAGCTCGCCAGTAAAATACTGGAATGAATACGACCATGGTAGTGACGCGGGAGGACCCGAGGATGATTACGCAATCTACATCAACCCAGATGACAAGACGGGGTTTCCTGGTTTCGCGTTTGTCAATTCCATGTTGGCGGTGCCCTACGAAAAGGCAAAGAAGTGGTTGAAGATGAGGCAACCCAGTGACGAGCATCGCCCGCTCCTCAACTCATCTCATGATGGCAGCCACGGTTATGAGTCGACTGCGTTGGAATCGGAGGAAGAAGGATTTTCAAGCTCCGACGGTTACCCGCAAGTTGGCTATGCCACTCACTACGCCCTCCCCAGCATCGGCGAACAAAAGGTGCAAAGATACCGAGAAAAGGTGCTCATGTGGACGACCCTGGCCTGTTTCTTATTCTCGTTTGCGCTGCTCGCCATTGACAGCGTGCTCATCTTGACGGGAAAACACAAGCTTCGTGTCGAGGTTGACGCTGGTGTCACGGTGGGAACCATGATTAGTCTGTTCTGCGCCGGATCTGGTCTCGGCATGACGCTGTATCGTCGAGACGCGCTGTCTCTCCCGTATAAAGTCATGGTGTGGAGTGCATTTATTGCTTCTTGTATTTTGAACGGCATGCTTTTAGTCCTGGTTCTTGGCAATGTGCCCTGATGGGTAGTCTAGAATTGGTGTGTGTGTTTTTCCCCCTCTTTCTATTATTTTGATCTTTTCAATTTTGGTCTTTCCATCCTCTCAACCACCATTTCAATCCTTTTATATCTTTTTCTATATCTTTTTATCTCTCTCTTTCCCTCTCTCTCTCACACACACACACACACACTCTCTCTCTCTATCTTTCTATATTTCTGTCTTCCTATATTTCTATTTCTCTTTTCATCCTCTCTACTATCTCTTCCCTATCTTTCTTACTATCTTTTTTTTTCCATCTTTTGTTCTATCTCTTTACCTCGTTTTTCATCTATCTCTTTTTCTATCTCTTTTCTATCTCTCTTTCCATTTCTTCCATTTATTTCCACTTCTTCAATCTTCTATACTCCGTCTCATGTTGCGACGATGATGGTATTGGTAGCCTCGACCTGATTTGGTCGAGCTGGTGAAGGCGTTCGGATTGGCTAGGGCAGGGAAACAAGATCAAGAGTCGAAATTGCTCTGAATGTGTCCTTGATAAGATGGTATACTGCAGGCGTTACCTCCCGGGCGTGTATGTGGATGGGGAAAATTGCATGACGCAAGTTTGTCCGTACGATTGAATGTCGATATCTTAGATGAGTAAGTAGACGAGCGATGAAGGCCCCGCAGTACATGTGGGGCGGATACGCCATTTCATGTGCATTTCCGTTGTCTTTCTTATCATCTTATTCTTTTTTTCCTTTTTTTTTTCCGGCTGGAAGAATGGCTGGTGATGCAAATGGTGGGGGATATGAATCTGGTTTGATGTTTGTGAAAGCGCGAGGCCAACTTGTCTGAGAATGGTAAATCTCGTGTGAGATACAGGAGCCATGTTTTACATCTGGCGACAAGTGCCGAAAATGACCAACACAGAAACACCACAGTGTACATTTGTGGGGTTTCTTTTCCCTTTCCTTGTGAGAGGAATTCTATCTTGTCCGGACATGGTCTGAGTCAGTGTCAGTGTTTCTTAAAAAAGATAAAGCCCCGGTATCTACTGTACAGTGTGTCAGAGGTCATTCCGAACATTTCTCGAGTGGACTGTATGTACATACATACATACATACATGCATGCATGCATGCATATCCAGACAGGCATGTAAACACGTTCCCCACAAGGTCTGAACAAAAACGAAGGAAGAATAAGAAAGAAAGAAGAGGAATTTTTTTTTTTTTTTTTTTTGAAACCATCTTCCAATTACGAGGGCGGTAAGGGTAGTGTCCACTTGTCTGTCCACTTTGTGACTGTGGTGACTCTGCGAGGGACGAGTTTGGGGTCCTTGTTTTATCATCCCTTTTTTTTTTTGGAAAATTATTAGGGTTTGTTTTGTCTTGATTTTCTGTTTTTATGGGCATTGGGTTCTTCTTTGATAGGGATGTTGGGGGGGGTTTTCTGGGGATATGTTTGCGTGGTTAGGGGTGGAGAGACGGTGTGGTTTGGATGGCGTTGGATGGATGGACGGCCGGATGGATGGATGATGGATGATGGGCAGATGGGCAGTGGAAAAGGGATATATAGACTGCGGGAAATACATTTATGAACTCGGGGAATGGGTGCAGGCTTCACGTTGGACACATTATGCCATGCGATATGCATGGCGTATTCAGGACGAGAATAAACCCCAATGCATAGTAAAATGTCGTTCAAAAATGGAGAGAAAGAGTCTTCACGGCCTTCACCGAGTGTCACCATCACTCATTCACTGGCACAACTATCAAAAGCAAAGAAAAAAAAAACACCATGAATCGATGTAATTCTAACATTAGTACATTAAAAGTCGAGACCTCGCCATCTGCACTTGAGCACGCAAACCCGACAAAACAAGAAAAGACAAAAAAGGCAGAGCGCGAAACGTCATTATAACTAAACTTTCATCAACGTCGTGTCGTGTCGTTTGATTCTTGATTCCTTCCTTCCTTCCTTTTTTCTTTTTTTTTCCTTCTCTCTTTTCTTTTCTTTTCTTTTTTTTTTTTTGGGGGGGGGGGTTCAAAGTTCGGTGCAATACAAATCCACTCTTTTGTTTACGAGACCTCCCGATTTCTTTCTTTTTGCTCAAAATTGATTTTCTCATCCGTTCCCCTGACGTATACGTCCATATCAGAGTCGTGATTCATTCTCGTTGGGCTTTTTCTCATATATATTTTTTTTTCTTTTTCTGCATTTTCGGGAGGTTCGGGGCTCGATATATGCGTTTGACGGATCGTTGTGCCAAACCAGAGAAAAGACAGAGAAACCATTTCAAAAAAAAGGAAAAACAAAAAAAGGGAAGCATCAAGTCTTTCGATTTGGCGTTCGTGAGATATGTAATCATGTATGCTCCTTGAGGATGCAGTTTTGCTGTAAAGGCGTGGAACGAAAAAGAGAGAAAAAAAAAAAGAAGCAAAAGAGGCGAAAAGAGGCGAAAAGAAGGAAATCAGTATAGCAAGAAAACGAAGGTTGAGAACCATGTGGGAAAATCAAACTTTTGAGGCGTAGCGCCTAATATGCTGCTGGCATTGTGACCATCTTTTCCTCTTCATCTTGGCCAGTACAAATCGTGAAAATGAGACAAGGCGACAGAAATAATTCATAGCAATGGAGGGGGGTGAAAGGACAGTCTTCGTGCATAGATGGCGTTTTGGCAATTTAAGTAGAGCGACGGCTCATTGACCCGGCTGGTTCGGATAAGCTGAAGGGTTTTTGTGACGCGTCGGAGCTGATTCTTGGTGAGAAGCGTCCGTCTCTGTTGGAGGAGGCATGTAATTTGATCCGTAGCTATACTGCTGTTGAGCATACCTCGGAGCATGGCCATAATCGGCTGTGCATTCCCGTCGGTCATATCCCGGGAGACCATGACGTGCTGAATCGTGAGATATTGGCGATGGTGGTCGACGATCCTCACCATCGTACACAGTGTCACCACCGCTACTGCCTGTCATGGATAATCTGCCAGACGCGGAACCGAGTCTGCACCTCGGGGTGTATGCGCTGGCTGATCTTTGATGCAGGGGGCGCGAAGGTCCGCGCGACTGAGGTCGCATGCTTGCTACATCTCGACCAGACTGCAGGTGAGCGTGAAGCAGACCGCCGCCATTGCCCTGTATCTGTGAGGCAATGGATGGCAGCATGGGAGGAGACGTTGACTTTCTTCGACCCATGGTGATATCTTGGGCCCATCGCTGCTGCTGACCATAGCCTACAGAAGCACCGGGAGCGGCATAATGATGGCTATACAAAGTGCGGCTGTTTGAGAGCTCTCGCGGGTCTTGATACGATGACAGGCGAGTATGGCCATGTGTAGTGGTGCCGTATCCTTCATGACGATGGCGATCCATTGCGGGATAGGGTTGATGCTGCTGACGATGGGAGAAATCCAATGGCTGCATCTTTGGCACAACGTTCTGTGCACGCGGTGGGTGGTGGTGGTGGTGGTAGCCTGCTTGTCCTTGAGCACCCAAGCCATAGCAAGGCGTCAAGTAAGGATCCAATGCCTCTGCCATGTACGCGCTGTGTAGGTCTACAGACCCGCGGTGCTGGAGATGCGGGAATCCGACAGCTCCAACAGTTCGAGGCCGCTTGCCCGACGGGCTCATGTCCATGCTTTCGTCGTCAGAGTGATGCGTTTGATAGCTCATATCCCCAAGCCCGTGAATGGGGCTTAGTTCCGTCACGAGACCGAAATCGGAGGCTTTTCGTTTGGGTTGTTTTGCTGTGCTAATCGATCCGGCCTGTCTTCGATGTCGCGCAGGCTTACTTTCATCCTTTTCGCTTTCATCGTCCACAATATCCGGGAGGAATTCAATCTCCGGGACTTGATGCAAAACGCCGCTCTCGATTTCTTCACGAAGCCGAGCCGCGATGCCAAACATGCGAGCTGTCTCAAAGCCCTCACCGAGCTCATCAATGATCCATGAAGGAATATGACTGGCTCCAAGGCCAGCGGATCCATCATCATCTTCCTCGTTTGTCCCCTTGCTTCCCTTGAGCCGTTTTTCTTCTCGTTTCCGCAACGAAAGCGTCCAGGATTTGATATATGCTCCTCTCCCTCTAGCTTGGTTCTTGTCACTCCAGGCTTTGAGACGCTCGATTTGGGTTTCCACGAGTTCCATCTGAGTGACAGGGTACGTCCTCGCATTTCGATATCGGACTCTCTGGTAGTGTTTGCGGCAGTAGTATACCCACACCATCTTGGGAATCTTGAGTGTACAGGTCTTGTTGCGACCGAATAAATGTGATATGGCTTTGCGAAGCTGAGATCCCGTGTCGCAGTCGTCGACAAACATGCAGACGGGCTTTTCCTCGTCGTCCTCTTCCAGAGAAATTGCCATGTGAGATGATGGATTCGCCGAGCCTGAGCCTGTTGCGTAATCGAGTCGACTCGCAGTCACAGCCGGAGAAGGAGGAGTGCATATTGGTCTAGGTGCAGGAATTCCTTCATTTTGGTGGTCTGTAAGACTTGAAACTCCTTCATTCGAGTTGCCATTCCGTGCCACAGACTGTATGGGTTCGTCTCCGGGGGCAGCCATGATTTCGATTGGAGCTGCTAGAACCGGCCTTAACTGTCTGGATGATTTGTAGTTGGCTGCGGGTGGGAAATTTGGCGCAGAAATAGCCCGCTTGTGCAATCTGGCAGAAACAGCGGGGTGCGAGGGTCTATTAATATTTGGCAGATCACTACACACGAGGAGGAAAAAAGAAAAGTTAGCTTGAAGGACCTTGTGCGAGGACCATGTAAGAAGAACTTGTAAAGATCGAGCGAATACGTGATTCCTCTAGCTCGAACACTTGATCGAAGCAAAGAAAACTAAAAAAAACTAAAAAAAAAAAAAAAAAAAAAAAAAAAAAAAAAAAAAAAAAAAAAAAAAAAAAAAAAAAAAAAAAAAATGATGAAAACGGAATGTGAAATGTGAATAAAATACATTTTTGCACGCAATGATCATGAACTAGGCCGGAGCGAGTTGCATAATCATTGAGATGCGTCAAATGTGTTATCTTGTGGTAATATTTTTTGCACGGTGAATCACCTTTATCTGATCCAGCCGGGCAGAAAGCCCTTGACTTGTTTCAGACGAAGACCGGCCTGTCAGACTTGCACAGGTGTAATTTGGTCTATACATATGATTGATACAGGGCAAAACGCGATGGTCATCATAGCCAGACGACGAAGTGTAGCAGGTTGGATTGGGTGAACAGCTTATACAATACTAACCCGGGGAAAGCATCAACGATTTGATGCCTGTTCGAGTTGTTCATGTTCAAGACGGGCCGGTTTGAATTGTTCATATTCAAGACGGCGTCTGAAGGACTTTTCGATCTCTCTGGAGCTGTCATCTCATCATTCTGATATGACGGCAACGATCGAGTGTTCACTGATTGCCGTAATCGCTTTGCTGAACTTGATGGCCGGTATGATTCACTACACGAAGACAGCGTCATTTCCAGCAAAGGTAACTCTGCGACGGATTGGCGAGTACTGTGAATACCACTCAAAGTTGTGACGGAAGATATCCTGGAGTGGGATCTGGATCTCCATGACGCAAAAGACGACAGACTGCTGTGACTGTCGGAGAACTTGTGGCCGTTGGGATCCGACGTCTCTGTGTCATCCCAATAATTTTGACTCCAAACCGAATTAGCCCAAAACGTGTTCCAGGAAGCATCGGATGCACTGACCCAACTCACTGATTTTGAAGTGTCCGTGTTACTGGTAGACAAGACTGAGATGATTCCAAATCGATACATGTAGAATCCACAGAGCCCATTCTAGACCGTCTCTCTCTATCCATGGCAGTCGTATCATAGGAGCTTTCCGAGTCCGGATTCTCGCTTGCCGATCGGACGGAGAATATTGAATTTGAGCGAAATTTGAGATCATTGCACGATGGAAGTGCGTAGCCACCTGCACTCCATGGTTTTCGGTTCTGACAAGAGTTTGAATCCCAGTCTTGCTGTGGCGTTGTTCTGTCGGGTGATGGCGTAGGCAATGACACTGACGATAGCTTTTTCTGGGTCAAGGTACAAGATGAGGGTGTAGTACCCCTCTCGGAGAATTCGCAGTGTCCTGGTGTTGCTGCCGATTGATTCAGGAGCGAAGTGACATCCATTTTCCTTGTCCAGCACCCGCACAGATGAAGGAAGAAAAAAGAAGAGCCAACTAAAGAAGAATGTTATGACCTGTCCAAATACTCCAGGTCGAGTTGGTGTGCGGCGGTCCAGAGATCGACAGCGCCAGTTGAGCAGATCAAGGAAAAATAACAAGGCAGCAGGGGATTCTGACTTTCCAAGGATCTGAAAATGTCAAAAGCCAATATGCTGGGGAATCAGTCAAGAGTCTAATTGGAGGCGTGTCGTGCATAAAAGACAGCACATAACAAGTGGCTCGATAGCTCTCTGCATAAATCCCCTGTAGGCCAAGACAGGCAGTGGTCAACACAATGGGAAGAGAACGTCTGATGTTCAATGTGGCTCTCCGCTGCTATTTGTTGGAACATATAACAGGCAAGGTAAAAAAAAAAAGAGCTGGAAGCAATGCCGAGCTGTTGTGCTACCGACCTTCAAAACCAACAAGGAACATACATGACAGACTCATTGACACAGAATTGAACGCTTGAGTAGACCATTCGCATTGACGGCCTCGCTCGCACGTTTGATCGAAACAGTCGAAACACCAGTCGCTCAGCTAGTGAGGGAGGGAGCGAGTGGATTTCGACGGCTACGGGGCTGGAAAGAGACAGTTCAGTGTTCGGTCGTTATTGCAGGATAGCATTGTTAGATCTTGGACGGCCCAAGCGGCTTTTTGAATTCAAACCAAAGCTTCCAGAGACTTGAGTTTAGTCCGTCTTGTCCGTCTGAAACAGGCGACTGTATGTCTGGAAGAAGCTTACAAGGGCTGGGCTGATCACCCCAGGCCCGTCCTGGTCAGTCAGATGGTCATTCTAACAGTCAGGTCGAGGACCATCTTCTTGTTCTGCTAGGAGAAACAACATTGTGAGACTGGAACAGTCACAGCCAAGTCTTGAGTGGACAGCAATCATGATGGAATGGCGCAAAACTGCCTTTACTTACACTATTTGCCCCTTGAAATGCATTTACCAGAGTGGTCCGCCTGTGCTGCGTTGAACCAAACAACCATATGGGCTGCATTTGCAGGGGACAAAAAAGGAAGCAGTAGTGCGTGTGTGCCTGCAGATGAGAGTGTGCATCTTTGGAAAGGGTGGCGTAGTCCGCTGTATTGTTTAAAAAAAAAAAAAAAAAAAAAAAAC
>SRPU01000192.1:0-27438 GCA_018360185.1 Claviceps lovelessii
CTCTCTCTCTCTTTTTTTTTTTTTTACGTCTTCCATCCCTTTTCCACGGCATGAAAGGAGTCGATGATGACAACGACAAAGGAGGTGCGAGGGGCGCGTTAGGGGAACGGGATATGCTGCACAGTCGTGTCCTTCAACTTGTGTGTTTTAACCGCCGCTACGGAAATTGTTTTTTTTTCTCACAGCGGAAGCGGTAGATGTGCTATTTTTCATAATGAGGGTAATTGATATTTGCCATAGGAAGGGGCTCATAAGACGGTTAGATATACTACATTGAGCTACTTGCATTATTATTATTCTTTGCTTTGCATTATAGAGGACACGTCCGGAAGGATATTATAGAAGCTAAACAACAAAGACGAATTGAATGATACATACCACATGATTATCTACTTTTACATCTACATGTTGCTTCCATCGACCTTGGCACCACAGAGCGGACGGTGAATGAAAAGATACTCTTTCTATATCAGTATCTACTTTTACATGTTCTCCGCTCATATTGGTTCTTATTCTCTAGAGAATTATTCCCTACAGATTGACTTGGAAATAATAACACAAAAGACAGAAAATAAAGGTGATGCAAGCATGCTCTTGGATCATCATGTACTTGAACTTGCGATTTTTCGCGTTCATCACATTTTGCACCATAGAGCGTATATATAACATAATGACATATAAAATACAACATTAAAATGCTTTTTTTTTTCTATTATTACCTAGGTATATATTATGTCGGGGTGAGCGGACCTCCGTAGTTGCCAGCAGTTTCAAAGGCGTGAACAAGGGAGGCTGGTCAATTCTAGGCATGAGCGTTCAAGGGTAATGCAGAACGTCTGGCCTGCATGAGTATAAGTAACAAGAACTTTGTTTTCGTTTTTCGTTTCTCGTTTATATATATAGAGAGAGAGAGAGCTATGGCAGATTGACTGCCCTGATTATGCTGATAAAATTAAGCCCTGCTTCTGATGATTCCGCACGCGAGTGCACTCTTTTAAATTTGTGTATAGAATATTAAGTGAATGATCTTTTTTTTTTTGTCTTTTAATTATCAATTGTCTGGTGATATGTTCTCGAACCTCGTTTACTTATCCACTCCCCCTTGTACAGTCGTGACCTGTTTTTCCACGCAACAATCATTACGGTCATGATGCAACCCCGCCCAAATCGATCGCGGGTGTGCGCCAGACCTTTTGGAGTGCTGCTTCAGGCTGCGACACTATATTGATAAAACACGAGAAACAGATGCAAATAAAGAAGAGAGAAATAAGTTCTTATTTGAGGGCCTACTTTTGCTTGCCTTTCCTCCAAATTTGCATGATAAAGGATACGCTAAGAATGATAATATAGAAGCGAAAAGAAATAGAGACAAATAGAAGTAATCTATTACATAGTTATTTATTGTAACCAATTTCCAGCCTACTATTTACTTACTTTTTTTTAACTTAATTACTTTCTTTATTTTTTCTTCTTTTCTTTTCTTGTTTGTTTTCTTCTTCTTCTTCTTCTTCTTCTTCTTCTTCTTTTATTTTAATTTATTTTGCCTTTTCTTTATTTATTCTTTTCTATGTATACTAATGTTAGGAACCGGGGTGGACAAGCAGAGAGGGGAGAGCGGACATGGCATTTCAATATTCATAATCGTTCTATTCGTGCAAGCCTATCTATTCCTGCCCCATGGCAATGTACCTCAAAATGCCCCTAATCCATAATGTAGCTGCAACAACAACCAACCAGCAGCTTTGCTTTCCGTCTTCTGCCCCAAGGCAAATCCCACACCTCATGCATAGCCTTTCATCCAAAGTTGCCCGCAGGCACGCATTCATTCGCGCAGAAAGGGAGGTGGAAAGCACGCATCCCGACTGGCAAAGCTGACGGGGACCACATCTGCCTGCTTCGGTCCGTTGAAGCCCGTGTATTCCACAATGATGCATGCAGTCGGTGAGCTGGATATAATCCATTCCCATCCATATGTTCCCCACCATCCTTTCACCGCCGCCGTCCTGGTCTTGACTAGCTTTACGCGAAGTAGCTCTTCCAGAGCACGCCTTCAAGGTCTTCCAGTTGTTCTTGTGTGAAATACTTTCATGAATGTTAGTCTGTCTGTCCACACATACACTCCTCCATGACCAAGGCACGAACACAGAAAAAAAGTAAGGAAAAGAAAAGGAAAAGAAAAGGAAAAAAGGAAAAAAAAGAAAAGGAAAAACGAAAAGGAAAAAAGAAAAGCGTCCACTTTACCTTTTGGTCAACCGTCCAGCTGTCCTGTCGTGTCTTTTTGAATTCGCTCAGAATACTCTTGGTCGCTTTGCCCACTACACCAGGGTCGCCCGCTGCTTGCCGCGCTAGAGTGGCCAACACCTCCGGCATCCATTCCGGCGGCGGAGTGGCATAAGGAAAGGCCTCGATCAGCGCGCCGAGACCCAGCACAGCGGCATGTCGTCGGGTGATTTGGCTGTGAACGTCAACAGGTGTTTCGCTTCTCGAGAGGTTGGCCTTTCTCTTGGGCATTGGGTTATGCTTCAGCTCTTCTTCAAAGCGCTTTTGGAGCCGCGCAACCATGGGGTCTCGAATCGTTCGCGGTGAGCAGCGAATCATGCCCGCCAACGTCGAGGAAGCGCATGAACGGACTTCCAACTGGGAGTCACTCAGCATATCTGACACCGCGTTGAAGAGCGCGTCTCGCTGCGGTGCTGCTGTGAGAAAGATGCGTCGGAAATAGACCACTTGCATGTTGACCAATGCACGGAGACGCTGATGCCAGCTAACTGCAGACCTGCCAATTTTGATGACGCCATTGATGAACTCGGCATCTTCCCCTTCACGGAACGGAACATTCGGTAGGTGTCGGTAGACGTGATATGCAATCCTCATAAGCTCCGGATCTTCTTTGACGTCCATCATGTGGAGCAACTGCTCCATGAAAGGGCTGGCAAAAAAGGGAACCAGCATGGTGCACTCGTTGGATGACAAGGTGCAGTCGAGCCAGGTCAGAACCGTCTTGGATCCCGAAGTATATGAGGACTGAGTCTGCTGCCCTGGCTGCCTCTCCTGCCGCCACTTTTCCAATCGAGCAAAGACATCCTTGATGATGGTAGTGAGCTGCTCAGACGGCTGGTACGGCCGGAGACCGATGGAGGATGCTGCCTTGTTGGCCTCGATGAGTTTTGGTACACTTTCAAAGGACTCGTGGTACCTTGTACGGAAAATGACGCATAGTACTTTCCCAATTGCCTCTCGCACTGCCTTGTACGGGTGGTCGATATGGCTCAGAAAATCGTCTAGAATTGGTTGGTCCTGGCGAAAGTGCCAGCCGCCATCAGCAAGCACGAATTCCAGCAACTGAACCTGAGACGACTCCTTGAATGCGGCGTTGGACGACATGTCCAGTTTGAAAGACCTCAAAGCGTCAATGATTTCGGTTGATCGACGTGGATCCCGCGAGTCCAGAATGAGATGTATGCATGGCAGCCAGTACTGAATGTTTTCCGGCGTGAGGCCGTCATTGACTGTTTTGAGCAGCATGGGTGCTGCAAAGTCCCAAACCTTGTTGCGCATCTCGACCGGGTCGTCGCTCGATCCTGCCAGCAAGGCGCCGAGGATCTCGGCGGTTGCTCTGTGCTGGTGCTTGTCGCTGCCATCACCGTAGACGGCTTCGGTCAGTTCCTTGATATCGTCAAGAGTGACTTCGGTACTTCCATAGTATATGAGGTCGAAAACGTGCATGAGCAGGTACACATTCGTCATTCTGAACCTGTCGTAGGATGTATCCCGCGGCTCTTGTTTCAGGTAGTCGAAACACTGAGACACCCATTCCCTGTTGACAATGCTTCCAATCTGACGACGCACCTTCGTCTCTAGTTCATCGTACGAGGTGAAGGGCGCTGGACGGGCCCGGAATGCTGTGAACTTGGAGCCCCAGACGAGCCAGCCAGGGTGGTCAGAATCGACCATGTACTCGGCGTTCTCTGGCGAGTCTTTGAAGGCGTCCAGGAACTTGCGCGTGAACGCCGCATCGCCCTTTTGGACTGGTATCTCGATTCTGTTCCTGTCACCGATTTCTTTCTCCCTGAGGTAATTGTTGTAGTCATGGCCATATACAGCTCTCATATCGATGGCTCCGAGAAGAGACGTAAATGCGTTGAGATAATACCCCCTCAACCCTGGGTGAGGATCAATAGTCCCGTTGGCCACCAATTCTACAAATTCCGGGGGCGCCAGGCCTTCAAAACGGAGGCACAGATTCTGAGCAAAAACAGCACATCTGGTGGCAACCTTCCAATGTGCACCTTTGGCTCTTTTAGTCAGTTCCAGCCCCAAAGCAGCCTTTGAAGCCTCGACCTTCTTTCTTCTCTCCATGATGACTTGGCGTCGAGCATCGATGGCATCCGAGAGGTCCTTGGTGGGGCGAATGGTATTTAGGACCGCGTCGTCGAGCAAGACCGTTCTCTCCTTCGCCTTTCCAAATTCAAGCAGTGAGTACAACGTCGATGAGCCCAGATTCTGGATGGATGGCTTGTCGATCCCAGCCGTTTCGATATATGTACGCAAGGCGTCTGCAGCGAAACGCCAATCCCGGCCAATCGTCCTCAGCAAGGAGGTGAAAAACAAGGTGTACATGCCCCCCTTGACCCGATCGTGGTCATTGTCATCAATGGCTTTCTTCAGCCCTTCAAGAATCACCGGTATCACCACTGGCTTGCCCCCGATGATGACTTTGAGTGATGAATCCTGGGCAGTTTGAGCTGCTCGTCGCACATCGGCATACAGCGATAAGCATGACTTTGCCAAGTCCAATAGTAATCGTTTGTCCAGTTCACTTTTATGTCTAGCCGCCGCATTATGCTTCATTCGCAACAACAGATATGCCTCTGCTCTCTTGATCAGTAAAGGTCGAGGGTACACCTTGCGAAGCCCTTTGATCTTGAATGCCGAAATATCGGCCTTGTAGAGCCGAAGATGTCGCTCGAGGGGATGAGCTGAGCGCTCGATCCCCACGTCTGTGATCCAGGTGCGGTATGCATTGTACAAGGCCGTGGAGCAGTTAACATCGTCTTCCTGGTTTGCAGTGAGGAAAACATGAGCCTTTGTAAGCAAGTGCCCAAGCTGGTCGCGAAGATCATGAATGCGTGTGTAGACAGCATCCGCAGGTTTGAGGAAATACCCCGATTTGTACTTGAATTGCGGACGAAGCTCCTCGTCTTCAGCGTCCTCTTCCAGATTGTCGTCATCATCGTCAATCATGTCGGCATCCTCCATGCCATCGACAGCGCTCTTGGTGCCTTGAGGGTGCGGTTTGCCATTGACATTGGTGCTGCGCTTGTCGCCAGAGGCACGTTCTGGATCAAACATGGTAGACATGCCCGAGATAACGAGCCGAATCTGCTGCATCAACCTTGATACTTCATCGGACCATTCCTTGTTTTTTCCTGTTCTGCTCACAGGCGGGTTATCACTGATGAGGAGTTCCAACTGCTCCGCTGCTGATTTTGTTTGTGAAGCAAACAGTTCGACAGCGAACTCGATCTCGGGTGGTGATGGTTGATGCCAACGAATCGTGAGATCGGCTGGCGATGTCGTTTTGCCCCAATCACGAATATCTAACCCTCTCTTTATGACATCGGGCTCGTAGAGTGCATGATCGATGGGATAAGTGCTGGTCAGATTCAGCAAGAGATGGTGTATGTAGTTTGACACCAGGAGGGTGGGCAGACCACGACATTTTTCTTGCATGAAGACTGCAATACCCAGCAATTCATCCTTGTACTTGAGGACTTCTCTTCCAACATGGACGACAGTCATCGCAAGCATGCTGATGTGCCATACCAAAGCTCGGTCGCGGGGAAGGTAGTCGGTGCCAGTCGTACGATCCGAGGCCGCATGATTGTAATCAATTTCGTTGCGAATATTAATGACGAACATGGGCACAAATACCTTGAGCGTCTTTTCGGGGTTTACCTTGCACAGTGCGTTTAAAATCCAGGCCATGGCATCACGGGCCTGATGAACAACGTGTCCAGAAACAAAAGTCGCAATCTTGTCCAACGCCATGTCGAAGAGCTCGGGGGAGAGGGAAGAGAACAGCGGTGCCAAGGCTGCGGGCAAGGCATTGACCACGTTATCCTCGGGGGTCCCTCCTCGGACCTGATTAGCGTCGGGGAGATTTTCAAGAAGAGTAAAGACCTTGCCCAGCAGAGTCAGTACGAATTCGCCGAAACCGGCAGTCGATGAGCGCAGAATATCGGCTTCTTCTTCATCCGTAAGCTCATTCTGATAATCAATCTGCACATTCTGACCGTCCCTCTCCATGCGGTCCATTTCAGCTTGAACCCACTGCATAGCCAATGTCGTGTCATGAATATGGCAGTCGCCACTGGTCAAAGGCACAATGGGTATGCTATATGCTACACTTTGGATGAAGTTGAGAGTATACTGTGTTTTGTTGAGGTCGTTGGCATCGATTCCCGGCAAAGCTAGTGCGAGCAGGGCCGTGATGTGACATCGGTATCCCTTGAGCTTGGACATGACGTTGGCAATCATCTGCAGACTGTTCAGACTTGAGGTGGTCCTGTGGACCTCCACGAGGCCCTGGAGACTTGGGTAGAAACGCTGCAATGCCCCAGGAAGCACCAAATCGGGCTCTAAAAAGGCCAATCCCTGAAGGGCATTGTAGAAGCAGCTCGATACGCGGCTACTCTTGGAAAATAATCCCATAAAGGTTGTCTCCTTTAAAGAGGCGACGAATCGCTTCTTCAATTCGGGGCTGATCCTGCGCTCACGGGGCATATCAAGCTCTGAGCTTTGTTCGCGATTCCATCTTGAGACGAAGGCATCCGTGAGATGCAGCGTCAACTGACCGAGCATATTGGTCCAAGGTCCCTGGTTTGAGGGATGGAAAAAGGTGTCAATCGATTCCAGTAATCCCTCCAAGCTGGCCATCATTGAGTCCTCTTGGTCCACGGCCCCGGGCGAAAGCGAACTCACAATGAGTCGTGCCATCATGTAGGGTACCGGATGTTTCTTAGAGTCCTTCTCAAGATAGGCGCCTGCACCAGCCAGGTAATCGAGAGAGGTGTACGGGGAGTTTGCTTGTCCGACGGGAATCTGTGTCAATCGCAAAATGGATGTAAAGATGAGATCCGACTGAGCTTTGGTGAAGATGCCGTGGGACCCATAAGCTACATGCTCACAGCTGATGTGGTCCCGCGCAAGGCGAGAAAATAAATCAATCATGCACACGTCGAAGATTTTTGACCTATTCATGATGGACCAGAGATGAAACAAGGTCGGCAAGAAGTGTTGAGGCTGCGCAGTGGCATCCTGTTCGGGGGCAGGGTGGCTGGGGAGGAAGGCATTGATGAGTCCTATGACTATGAATGCATTCGGCATGTCGTTGATGCTGAAAAATGGAAGGAATTCTTCGAGCATGGCCGGCCGCTCTCTTGGGTCGAAATACGTATGGACCTGTGTACACAGCTTTAAGAGTTGTTTGGCAGGACGTCGTCTAACGATTTGCAAAGTGGGGACCTCTGATGGCAAGACCAAACCCTTCACCTCGTGCCATAATGGCTTCCAGTCCAGTGTTAGGTCTTCGCCGGGCTTGAGGTAGTGGTTCTTTCTATTGCAAAGCTCAAAAAGTCTCGGGTCAGCGTGTGGTTCAGCGTTCAGCGTTCAGGGTCCATGGTCCGGGGTCCGGGGTCGAGGACGAAGCCAGCCACCAACAACAGCCGTATTGCATTCTCCATGGGCGAGTCCACGTACCTCGTCAATGTCAAAACCATCCGCACAAAGCGGTCGGCAGTAGTGTTGTCCAGACCCGGCGCCAGCGCCAGCGAATAGTACAGTTTTGCGAGCTTGGCACGAACTTCTCGCGTCATCTCGAACTTGAGCGTGAGCCAAGCCTGCAACTCTCTAGTCCAATGCAAAGCACCGGGGGTGAAGTCCTCGGCCTTGAGGGCAACGTATAGCTGTCTGAGGATGCCATCGAGGGCAGCATCACGCTCATGTTCCTCCTCGACCTCGAAGGGCAGCTGCCGGAAGTATGCAAAGGTTCGTGGTCGATAGCGTTTCTTGTCGTCTGGGTCCGACTTGGGATATGGTATACCCGGAGACGTGGCTCGCGAAATTGGCTCGTAGGCTTGAAAGCTAGTTAGCAGATGCGAGCCCCGGGATGCCGTCAAAGCAACCAGGGAACCCTCGTGCTGTAGCCCGACATTCTCGTCCATAATCTGCCCCGATCTCTTGTTTGCTCTGAATTCTGCGTCGCGGAGTGCCGAGAACAACCGAAGACGAGGGGAGAGGAACGAGGAGGGACGGAGCGATGGGGGACCGGGTCAGGATCGGAATGGGATCGGGATCTCAGAGCAGCAATTGATTCGTCTCTGCGGTGCGAAGGTCCGTAGCAATAAAGAAGCCCAAAAAAATGATTGAGATGGAAAAAGTAAGATAGCAATGATGGAACTCAGCAACAGAACTGCGAAATCGCGGTCTGGTCTGGTCTGGTGGGCTCAAGGTGTTCAAGGTGTCCAAAGGTTGATTGCTCAAAGCTCACAAGTGGACAGCAGTGGACAGTGGTCCGTGGCCAACGGGCAGGCAGACAAGGGCGGGCAGGGGCGGGCGGGCAGGCAGCACTGAGCTCCAGTCAGCAATCAGGCTTCGGCGATTACGGCGGCCAGGCTAGGCCGTGAACAAACCACGCACGCACGCGCGCAAGCACGGCTCGGCTGGTCATAGATCGCAGTGGGCCAGTGGCCAGCCGGGTCGTTCCCGCCCGCCTAGGATCAGCAGCAAGTGGGGCCACCGTTTGTAGTACGTTTGTTCACTCAAGCGTCGAGCCAGCTGTGACCCGCCCGTCAACTGGTCCAATGATGGACCCACTCGAGCTCTGGTTGCACCACCCGAATCTCGATGTTGGCCGAACACATGTGCGAAGAGTACATGCCAAAGAAATAAAGCCGGAATAAAACAATTCACGCACTGGAATCCACTGCGCCCCCATAAGAAACAGAAGAGGTTAATTCATATTATCGATACGAATGACGCTGTTTTAAATGCCCGAAGAATGTGCCCTCCTCGCCCCCGAATCCCTCCTGTTTGTTTTCTCTCTCTTATCCAAAGCTATTCCCTGTTTTGTCAATAAGAAAGAAGAAGACATTGCCTTGCCAGTCATGGCAGCCCTTTCTTTCTGCGAAAAAGTTTATTCGTCCACTGTCGCATCCTACCTAGGCAATTCGTCTTCTCAGCTTCCTTGACATTCAACTTCTCACGCGGATACCTGGACAATGGTGTTTCCTGGCCATGAGAATTTGCCAGTCTCTGCTCCTGCAACCGAGTCATCCTCTGCTTCATGAATGTGCTGCCTGTAGACATGGCTCTTGCAGGTAACCCAGCTTGATGTTGTTGATTGGATAACGACGGCTTATGAACGCTGTCAGTCGAATTGCGGCGGCTTGTTGCATCGGAATACTGTTCATCGTACGAAGAGAATCTTTGTCGTTTGACTTCGGAACGTGGAGTCCCTGCCAGGGAGCGACGGTGGCAAGGCATTGCGTTGGCAAATTTGGGGTTGGATGACGCGGGCCATCCTTGCTGATGGAGTCTAATCCAACTGGCTGTAGCAATCATCAGCGCCTTCTGCTCGTGACACACCTGAAGCGTTTCCCTCGATTCAGCTGCAACACCGGCCAGAGTGCTGTGGTGGCCACTCCCAACTGAGTCGAGGCCAAAACAGCGAGATGGGGGGAAGCGACCACTGGATGTCGATAACGTTGTGTAGTCTTCGTACACCTCCAGGGTTTCGGGTGTCAACGAGCCCATGATGGGATGTCTCCGAGACGTGGGGTTAATAATGCTAAAAGTCCATCTCGGATCTTGCGCAGAGTCTTGCCAACTGGTCCTCGCGGAAGATGGCTCCACGGAGGCAACGCTGTTTCGCGCGCCCATATTCGACCTCCTCACCCATCTGGCGGTGATGGTATTTCCATCTTGGCCAACACCGGTGAACTCGTACGAACCGCTTGCCATTGCTGAAGCTAGGTACGACGATCCGTCCTCCATGACTAATTCCGCCAGATAATCAGAGCCTCTTGGTAGCGCACTAATCACAGCAAAGACTTCTTTATCATGGTGCGCGTCTCGGCTGTTGCGGTTGTTTGTCGTTTCTGAGCCATAGTCTTCGCTGCGTACCAGCAGGACGTCATTCTGGTCCAATTCGGCATTTGCATGGAAGATGCGGGGGAAGCGCTTCGCCAGTTTCGGAAATATGAGTGTTCCGACAATTAGATGGGAAGGAACCAAGTCAAAGGCCGGAATGGCCCGTCTGTCTCCTATCTCTTGCAGCTGCAACAGCAATCGAGGCCTTATCTGAAGCAAATGCCGTTGTTTGGTACGAAGTTGTGGTGCGGGCTGAGCTACAGCATATCGCGTCGACTTTCGAGGCAAGCGTCGCCTGCGTTTTGTGCGACGTACGGACGTGTCAGCGGTTCCATCCGTAAGGTCGGAGCCCGCAGTCGATGCCTCATCTTCGCTTGAGGATGGACTATAGACATGTTCCATGTCAGGCTCGGAAAATCTAACGGTAACGTCTTTTTTGGTGAAGCTGCTGGATGCGGCACGTTGGCGAAGAACGAGTGATGGGGCGCGATATGGCTCACCGCTGGAGGCTCTGCGGCTGCTAGACGATTCGGCCTGGCTCGACGTGATAAAAGAGTTGGCCTCCTTTGCGTCGGGGAGTGTAGAGAGCGGCCGCAGTGCCGTCTTCAGAAGACTCTTTTTTTTGGCAGATTTTAATGGTGAAGATGAAGTCTTTTGCAGCGAGTATTCGTGGCCATGTAAGCTTGCTCCGGAGTGAAGAAACATTTTGCAATACCAGCTGCTAGTATTCAGTTGTAAATAGTCATCTGCCTCGAATAGGTTTGGCAAGGGCTACGTTGCCACAAATTGAGACCTTGCGAAGCAGAAGTAAGCAAGTACTTGAGGGAGGTGTTTCAAAAGCATCAACGGGCCTGAAGTATCTATATGAAGGCAGTTGTGATGGATTCTCGGTGTCGACATGTGGCCGATGACAAGACGGGGGGTTGAGCCTTGACTCTTGACAGCCTACCACTTGCCTAGAATTGGCGCAGGCGCAAGGTTGAAGGCAGGGCGCGAGATGAGGCGTAGCGAGCGAAGCTGGTTCGGCCAGGCGTTATGGGGAGTTGGAGGGGTGCGCTGTTTAAAATTGCTGCCGGTATGAACAAAGGGAGCCATTCACCTGACGGTCGGACGGCCTCGGAAGTGAAGGGGGGATTGAAGCGACGATGATATGTATAAGCACTAGGGACTCAGGAGTCAGGGCCAGGACCAGGGAGTCAGGGATTGCATGTGGCGTCACCTGGTGCTAAGAGATGTCGGGTCGCTGCTCCAGATGAGATTTGAGGCAAGACCCCCAGGTGAAGAGGTATAGAAACGCGGCATGGGCAAACGAGAAGTCGAGTGTCGGACAGATGCAGACGGCAAGATTGGGGGGGGCACGCTCTGGAGAGAAAAGAAACGTCAATGGTTGAGGCGGTCCTGCAGGGCGAAGCATCAAATGGCAAAGCTACCTAGGTACTTAGGTACTGTAGGCACTTAAAGTACCTAAGTAGGTACTAGTACCTAAGTAAGTACCTGCCTAAGGTAAAGTAAGTAGGTACCCAGGTACCCACTGAGCAGTGGGCAGCCTTGCTGGCAGCCTTGCTGGCAGCCTTGCTTGCAGCCCAGCGACCCAGCAACCTAGCAATGAACAGCCGCGGGTCCGTCATCGACACCAACCGCCCCGTCGGACGTTGAGTTTGAAGTTGGCAGGCACGACCGTTGACATTTGATGAATGATGGCAGCCACGAGAAGGGAAGTTGACACCGGCGTAGGGCGTAGGTGCTTTCCAGGGCCATGCCAGATGGGGTCTGATGGGGTGCAGCTGTGCAGTGTGGAGACGGAATGCAACCAACACATTGGATGATGTCAACGATGTCAACGTGAGTCGTGACCCAGTCGAGGACATGGCACTGGGCGTGACGTGGTGTCCTAATCTGACTGATGAGTCTTGCTTGGCCATTTACAATGTGCATTCAACATTGTACCTGCCTGCTAGCCTCTATGCACCTTCCTAAGTCCGCCCCCTGCAAGTTGTTTTCCGACTCTGCCGCTAGCTCATTGCGAACGCCCTCGGCTTGGTCCCTTTTTCTCCCTGTTTTATCTGATTTAATTTCAGTATTGAAACAATTACCCCTGGATTAGATCTAAGCCCATTCCTAGCCGTTTGGTTTCCTTTCTTTTCTTTTTTTGTCCTCTTTTTTTTTTTGGCGTTCCTTCTAAAAATAAAAACGAAAATGTGTCGCAAGAAAGCAACCGACCCTCACATGCAGAGCTCGCGACTCAACTCCATCATCACCGCACCACCTGAGGAACCTTCGGCTTCTCATAGTCATAGAGCTGGCAGCTGGGTGGGCCATGGGCATAGACCGCGTTCCGAGGTTAGGGATCGCAGTAGATACGACTGCAACTATCCGCCCCGGAGCCAGCGGCGTCCTCTTGGGTCTTGACCGGCGTGTCGGGCCGCGGAAAGCTTGCATGTCCGAGTGTGGGGGCCTCGAGTCTCGGGTCTCGGGGCAGTATCCCACTTCCACACAGACACGATAAAAAAAAATTGGCTTCAACAGGATTCCCGGGTTCTGCCGGAAAGAGTTTTTTTTTTTTTTTTTTTGAGACTTGGAGTAAACCGGTTAAAGAAGAATCGTCAAGGAAAAGTATGCGCAGTACGAAGCTCGACTCCGAGTTGTTGAAATAGCAAAGATCAGAAGTTCTTCAATTTGGCAGTTCACTAGTACCTACTAGGTAGGTACCTACTAGGTACGTGGGTATGCAATATGTACATACCATCGCGCGCCATGCCCGATTCTGGGAAGAGCTCCGTCAGAGGTTCGTGACCATTTCTAGCTTATTATATCTTATAATATATATTTTTAAGTCCAAGATTATGATAGAACCTCTTATAGACCTCTTACGGACCTTTACGGGCTGCCTTTTTATTACCGGAATCCAGGCCCGCGTAGGTAGTACGTAGCTCAGCATTTAAAAGTCGGTCTCGGATATAACTGGCAGAGGCTTAGATATCTCCGTCGCTACAATGACTGGATCAAAGCTCCACAAGCGCCCCACTTGTGTCGTACAGGTACTAGATGCGTATCCATCTCGAACTTCACGAGCAGATGCCCTTCTCAACACAGAGCAACGAGAGTAGAGCCCACCCGATCCTTGCGCTTCCTCCAAAGCACGTCCTCTATTGTCTTACGAATTCCAAGGCCATGATGAAGTTCATGTCAAACACACGACCGCTATAGCCCCACCACCCACTCCCGACCATGCACCGACAACCACTCGTCCCAGCACGAAACTCGCGTCACCGGATCGCGGCCCTGTCACTCTATCGCGCGCTACTCCGGTCCGCAGACAAGATAGTCCTCCCAAATGACTTGCAGACACAGCTCTCCAGAAACGCGATCCAACATGTTATACGAAAGCGCTTCGCCGATAACCGGCCGCTCACGAGCTTCAGACTGGTCTATGCTTCCATGGTAGCGGGCTACAAGGTGAGCTATATATATATATATATATTTCTAATGAAATTCCTTGTGCCTCTCTTCTCCCATTCTTCTCAACGCTGCAACTTTCACCATTCTGCAAGCCATCAACAAGCTCATGGATGTTTCGAAACACACTAGTTCCTGTCTTTGTTCTCCAAGGCCCTAGACCAAACATCTCCCGAATACACCCAGATCACATCCCAACTGCGCAGCTCGCGACGACCGGCGCTTCCTCCAAGAGACCAAAGCCCACCACAACGACTTCCCGCTCAGGAGCCATTCCTTATAAACATCTCCCAGAACGACTCACCGCACTACGTCCCAAACTACACACTGCATTCCAAGAAGCGCGCTCTGAACCTCTGCGCCACGGCCGATGGCCAGCCCTTTTTGCGGCTGAAAAAACCTCAGCCGCGGAGTCTGTCCAGGATGATTGGCCGGAAAGGGGACGTGTTCCAGAAGAAGATACTCAAATGCGTAGAGATAGACGAGGACCTGAAGCAGGAGGCTGCGCTGGAAGACCAGTGGGAGCGCCTCGTGGCCGCGCAGATGAGCAGAGAGGGCCTACCCGTAGAAGAGTGCCATGCTGCCAATGGTTCACATTGGCCCTGCAGCTCGTATAGTTGGAGCGTGCAGCTCTCCAAACTATGGTGGGAGTGGCAGCTCGAAAAGGTGTGGCAGGATTGGCTCGCAAGGGGAGATGCACTCAACCGCATCGTCGAGCAGCAAAAGAGCCGCGCGTCGACGGCAGTATCTTCCTCCCTCTCAGCGCGCGACAATCCTCCTGCCGTGCAAGGCGACAAGACGGCCCCGGAGCGAAATTCCACGGGCCGACTCAACGTCTCTGTCTTCTCTGCGGCGTCGTTCCCCCTCACCGAGGCCATGGACGCGCAGCTCCGACATCTCAAGATCTTGCTTCCAAAAAGGGAAGTCGATCCATTTATAGGGCCAAGATGGAATGCCTTGGTGCGGTCTCAGACGCCGAGACTGTCGGGATGGATACGTGGACAGGTCAAGCGGGACAGGGGTTATTTTTGATTTAGCCATCCTGTTTTGGGTTCTTTATATCCCCTCTACCCCTTTCTCCCCCCCCCCCCCCCCCCTTTTTTTTTACATCTCCAAAAATGTGTTCTTGTTTAGCAAAGGACTTGCAAACACGGCGGTTCTGTGCAAATATGTATGTACATGGGGTTGCCTTTGCCCTTGACGCCGCGAGCATATACGAACCACTATGCACGTATATATATACACATGTACATACATATGTATGTGCTTCAAAAGCACCAGACATGAGCATGGAATTCCATCTGCCCCCGTCAGTGCGGATTCATTGCATGCCGAGTAAACACTCTCCGCGCACACGTTCACCATGATACATGCAACGACGCATTTGACATCATGACACATATACATATACAGGTCATCATAATTCTCGCTCGCCTTCCTTCCACCCCCTTTTGTACAACCACCCACGCTGAAACTACACAAGGGAATGAGAAAACAATACAGTACATCATGACTTTTTCCATGCCCGCTATGCAATTGGTGTTTCGTAAATGAGTCGTGGTGTTTGTTCAAGAAAAAATAAGAAAATAAAGAGGGAAAGGAAAGAGAAGAAAGGAAAGAAGAGATGAAAAGATGAAAAGAGGAAAGGAAAGGAAAGGAAAGGAAAGAAAGTGAAGGAAGGGGAGGAAGGGGAGGGAGGGAAGGGAGGGAAGGGAGGGTAGGGAGGAAGAGAGGAAGGAAGGAGGAAAGGAAGAAAAAGAAAAACAATGATAATTTTCCTTCTGTTTCCTCTTCTGATCAAACGACAAAGCACAATCCATCATGGTCATCGCACAACTTCCCTCGCAACTGGCCGCCTATTCTCCAGCTTCGCAACTTCCGCCCAACTCTTCATGGGCTGCAGCGATGGCGGTCCAGGTCTCGGTCTTGACGTGGCGTCTGCGTCTGCGTCTGCGTCTCCTCCTGCTTCGTGGGCCAGGAATCCTGACCTCCGAGCTCGAGGACAAGACAGATTAGATGTAGCCACAGAAAGCGCCGGACTAGGAGGCGTAAACGGGTCCAGGCCACGGCCACCCTCCTCCTCTCTTTCCGCCCGATGTGGCTGTTCTGTTGGCGATGACGGCTCTCCGTCGACTTGACTCCAGGAGGGGTTGGAGTCGTCATCACCACTGGCTTTCGATGCCCGGTGCATGGCGGGGGGGCTGTCGTGGATAGGCGGAGTAGGTGCCGTCTCGAGGCTTTGTCGCGAAAAGATGGATGAAGCCATGCTGCTGTCCGTCATGCTTTGGTCAGAGTTCAGATTCGGGGTGGTGCTGCGGCGAGGTGTCACGGGGAGAGGGAGCTTGGAGCCACTGCCTCGAGACCGCAGAGCATATCCGGACAAGTTGCCGCTGATGCTAGGCGAGCGTTGTTGTTCCGGTGCGTGTTTCGCCGCTGACGACTGCGTCACCGCAGGACTGCTCTGGTGCATTCGCCATTTCTCACCGATCGGTTTGGAGGTCAATGCGAGGTTGGATTCGGATCGTTGCGTTTGTTGTCGGTGGGATGTGGCCGCAACTGCTGTATTCACCGTTTTGAAGACCCCTGAATCTCTCTGCAGTGTTGGCTTAGTGTTTGCTGTCACCCCAAGGCCAACCACTCCGGGCGGCGCAAGAGCTTGATGAGGACTTGGAATGTTCCTCCTCCCAGTGGAGAGCGCAGGCCGTAAAGACTCGTGGGCATGCGAACCTCGGGAACTATGTAATCTCCTCCGTCGGTCTGAAATTTCCAACTCTAAGCGCTGGCATCTTTCCTCGGACTTTTTAAGCAGGTTCTGCAGTCTATCTATATCCTGTTCGTGTTTCTCGCGCTGCTTTTTCAGTCTGGTCTCGTACGTTTTGTCCATGCCTTCCAGCTCCATGATGCGTTTGCGCTGAACGTCATTCTCTCGCTGAAGAGCAAGCAAATTCGCAAACTTGCGGTCCCATTTGTTCTCAACCCAAGGCATGGGTCTCTTGCAGCACTGGCCGTGGTAGATCTGGTTTATGCCTCCCAGCATGGACAGTTTCTCGTCAGCCTTGGCGGCACTATATCTCTGCCGCGGGTTCGTGGCGACCATGCGCGATATGAGATGGGTGAGTGGTCTGGGTCGCACGGTTTCTTGGCCCTCGCACGTGAACATGAATGGCGGCCGGATCAAAGCCTGCGCGGTCAGCCTTTCGAGATGCGCCTTGAGTTTTCCCTCGCGCAAGACGAGCTGTTCCTCTCGAGAAATCCGTGGTGAGTAGCTCAAGGTCTCGTCAAATTCGACAAGCCTGACATCGTACAGCACCGTCGCGATATTGAGATAGACCAGTCCCAGGGAATACATATCTGACAGCTGCATACTGCAGCCATGGTCACCGTAAAGCTCCGGGGCTCGCCATCGCTCGGTCCCGGGCATGCTATCTGTTGTGGTCTGGTCTTGACCACTAACGTCTCGAGAAATTCCAAAATCGGCCAAATAGACGCGATTAGGCCGCAGGAGAATATTCGAGGGCTTTATATCCAGGTGGCGCACGTCATTGGCGTGACAATGCGCCATGGCTCGAGCCACGCAACCAACGATGGTCCGAAGATGGCCGAGCGGGCACTTCTCAGAGGTTGGGCCCGAGTATCGGTCACCCACAGTGGATGTGGTATTATCAATGGCACTCAAGTCTGTAAGATCAAGAGCAGTGAGCCTCTCAATAATATCATCTCGATCGCCATCATTTATTCGTAAGCATTCCAGGTCGTCCAGTAGCCTGCTCAAGTTGCAAATGGCAGCGGGCCATATCAGAAGACAAAGCTCATGGGATCTCGGGGCATATGTTGCAACCAGCTTAACAATGTGTCGATGGTCTAGTTTGCGCATCGTTAATCCTTCTTGTCGCAAATCCTCGATGGAGAAGCCTCGACGTCGCGGGATGCGCTTCCTTGCCAAGCAGACTGAGCCATGCATGACCTTGTCCACTTTTCCGAAGGCGCCTTGATCGAGGTCGTGGAGCTTTATCAGTTTGTTGTCGAACTTTTTGGCTTCTGGCCCATCGAAAAGGGGCTTGTCACTGTATTGAAGAGAGAACGGGCATATTGACGTCAGCACAAATTTAGATGTCGGCTGCTGTGCGAATACAGACGAGATTTGAAAAGGACACATTACCAAATGAAATAAAACTATAACAATAGAACACCAAAAAAAAGAAAAAGAAAAAGAAAAAGAAAAAGAAATGCCTCCTCGCCATACGCGCAGCATCACTCACATGCCAGGCCAATGCGCATCACGATCCCACGCCGCAATGATCGCGCAATCTTGCATTTCTAACTGTGCTTCCAGAGTTGGATCATGGCCAGATCGAAGCTGCCCATGGTTTCTGCCGCCAACGGTCGTCCATCCATGGTCGTAATCACCCATGCTCTCTCTCGGCGATAGCCCGCAAAATAAACCCCTGACCACGGGTCTGACAGGGTCCCGCTGTACGCAACGAACCTGCCCGGAGGCCCCAAGGTGACGGTTCTTCCTAGACGTCTTCGTTGAAAGGCTATTTGTGGGGGAAGGATAGTCGGCTGTGGATGATGGTGGAGTGAATGGGGAAAGAAAAGAGGAGCTCCAGGGGGCCAAGGCTGACTCCATTCCATTCCACCGGATTGCGCCGAATTTTGATTGGTCAATCAGTGAATAGCCTACCCGGCAGTAATCAAAACACAACGCGGGACACACTTTTGTTTCCGATGACAAGGTGCGTGACTGAAGGGCAGCGGTCCGCTACGTTTCGACAGTTGCTGACAAAGAATTCATCTAATGGTCATTACAGACATTCTCATGTGCTGGGCAGCTGGGCAATCGGGCAATTTGGAGGCCACAAGGGTCGAGTGGTGCATGTGCGGATGCAAGTAGATCATTTAACCCGTGATTGATGTAACAATACAACTTTACAGGAGTGATAGGACCAATCGACATTCACCGAGAAATTATAAAGACATGGTTCAGGATCCCAAGGTACTCTGTGCAATGTATTGTTCATAAGGAGATGGATGCATCCGCAGGTAGCGCGGGATTCCTGCTGCATCATGTACAGCCCCCGGCTAACAGCTTCCTGCGTGGTCATGTGTGCTCAGCTGCTAAGGTGAGGGAGGGTCTTGTACCTTTGAGAAACCAAACCATATCAGAGTGTAGGTACTCACTCGCGTGCATCCTTTCTCACGGCTCGAAGCGGCAGTGGTCTCGGGATGAAATGAGACGGGACGAGACGCATGCTGATGTTCAACACAAAGGGTCCTGCAGTCCACTGCCGTGCATCTTACCGATGATCGTCGGGCGAGAAGTTGTGTCCGATGGACCGTTCAGTGGGCGGCGGGTATCGTTATGCGACGAGTGCAGGGCCCTAGGCCACTTTATGTCGTCAGAACGACGCCCATGTTGTTGTTGGTTTTGCAAATTGTTTCATTGTCGTAGGGCAACAGCGGGCGATGGCGACGGAACGAGGGACGGCCGGGGAGGACAACATGGGAATGCAAGACGAAAATCCGCAGCTAGCAAGATGGGACATCCATGCATTTACCCAATGCAGCAAGTTCAGCGACTGTGGCCTGGGAAATGCGCGTGCCGGAGCATCACGTGACCCCGAGAGGACGTATGGACCCGGGAAACGTGCCATCCACCTGTGTAGCGTACGACAAGGCGCCACCAGACACCAGCACCGACAACATAATAACATACCGGGTACTTGGAGTCCGGAAGTCGCAAGAACTTTGATGAGAAATTACACTTCAGTAACTTGTACTTCGCTCTAGTGTATTGGCTTGATAGCGCTTCCTTTTTTGTCTTCTTTTCTTTTTCTTTCTTTCTTTTTTGGGCCCAGCTGGCACCCTTGGGGCGAAAGCCCCACGGCATGTCCTGCAGCGCCGCGGCAGGTGCCTTGCTGCGGGGGGGGGGGGGGGGGGTTTGTTTGTGTTTGAGGGGGGCGTGTCACGGCCGGACTCGTTCTGGGCAACGGCGGGCTGTGCTGGAGCTTGAATGGATGCAGGCGAAATCCTGAGGCACAACAGCGTGTGTGCCCAAGTATGTACATGTACGCCGAGGTAGGTAGTGCTAGGGTACTCCTCAGCAGTCAGTGTACCTGACATGTCTTCACGTCGAGTGCTCACACTGCACAGCTCACATGCATCTCGTTTCTCCTGTGCCGACGCTGATCTATCTGGCTTCTAAAACCCCTCGACCATCTTCAGACTCGAACCTGCTTTGCCCTGCTTTGGCCTACCCTCTGTCCACCGTCCACGGTCCATTGGGTCACGGTCGAACTGTCGAACTGTCGACTGTCGAGTCTCGGAACCCGAAACTCGAAATTCGACATCCTGGTCCCCCCCTCCTTGCCTGCGTCATCTTCAAATGTTTTCTGGGCCCGAGTAATTTAAGATCCTCGCCACACCTTCGCCTTCATAAACAAAGCCCAGCAACGTGATATGCAACCAACAACATCGAGGCCATCTCTTAGCTTCAAAGGCGGCATTTTCTCAACGCAAGCTGAGTTGCCCGCTGATACGTGCACACATGGCCGCCGCTCTCCCCGGGAGAGCCCTCACGCGCTGCCTTTAGGTTCTTGGTACAAAAGTTCTCCCCCCTAAGAGAGAAATTGCTTTCACGGTGCAATGAATTACCCCATTCAGCTTCGTCATGCCCCCCCGGAGCATTATGCCTCTCCTATCGTGCATCGCTTTATGTCTCGTCAAGGCCGCGCGGCTTCTCTCCCACAAATGACCAGCCCGGCGGCGGCAAGAAAGCGTTCCCGGCCCGCAGGCCAAGATGATGTCAAGGTGAACGAGAGTACCGAGGACGACGGTCGGACGAAACGGTGCAGAGGGAGGCCCCGAAAGGATACCAAAGATGAAACGGCTGTTGATGTAAGTCATGGCATTGAAACACAAGCACACGCGTCTGGAGGCCCATGAAGGGTAAATATATGTGTGTGTGTATCATACCTGAGATATCTGACAATGTGTTGAAGCGCCGTCGGACCCAAATTCGGCTCGCTCAGCGCGCGTACCGCCACCGCAAAGACGCCGCCATCACTACGTTGGAGAAGCGTGTCCAAGAGCTGGAAAAGGCCAATAACGACATCAGCAAGGACTTTGATGCCTTCTTTGGCACCCTTGTATCCGAGCGACTTCTGGACGGAGCACCCCGGGCTCTCCAACGCCTATCGTCCATCGCCAACAAGATCGCCGCTGCCGCTGATAAAGCTCGAGTCAGTAACGGCAACGTCAGTGCCTCTGACGACGATGACGATGAGGCACCTATTACTCCACCGAAACAATTGCCCGCGCAGGACGCACTTCAACGGAAAGCCTCGTTTCAGCAAGCTGACTATCCAACAACGTTTCAAGTACCTGACGCGGCGGAGGCGCCGGCTTCGTATTCTGGCCCCCTGATCTATGTGCCACACTCGGTCAACTACGACGTTGTCACGGCCGCGGCACAGCAAAATGTTGATATCCCATTCTATTCGTCCATGGAGTCAGGTACTACCGCTGATTTCCAGAAAAACCTGACGACAATGCCTTCGCCACACCATACGCTGCACGTTCCATACTCGTTTGCTGCCGGTGAGCAAACATTTGGACGTCGTCTGCAGCGCTTTGCATGCGAGACTGCTCTGCGGCTGATAACGAGCACGAGTCCATCACCAGATCGGTTCGCAGCTGTGTTTGGATTCTGCATGCTCTTTGAGACAAGAGAAGAAATCATCAGACGCTTACAAGCGATATTGAACACTCGCCAGGACAAGGACCTCTGCTTCTGGAAATACCCCTTCACTAATCTCGGCGGGGCAGGCACTTTTTTCCCAGACCAGTCCTCAATGAGAAGCCTCAACAGTGCGTCTGACAGCAGCGGGAGCAGCAGCATGCTAGTTGGAAATCAGGATACGCAGTCCTACGCCAAGCCTCAACAAATGACAGGCATGTCCATGGGCCCATGGGGACCAGCGGTGCAGAAGGCGCGGGATGAACGAATCGATTACGGGTCCGATCGAAGAATGCAAATGATGCTGGTCGGATTTGAAGGTGACTTCTTCGACCCGGATGAGGTGGAAAGGCATCTTCGACAGCTGGGGATTTATGTTCCACCACGAGCTGATTTCGTTGACGCCGAAATTGACGTTTATGAACTCGGGCGACACGGAGAGGCGCCCGCAGTCAGCAACGGCTTCGTCTCGCAACCTCAACAGGCACTTCACCGAAGCGCGGATTCCACATACGAGAGCAGCGTCATGAATGCAACCGGCAGCAACAGTAACGCTTCTTCTGCATCTGGATCAACGGGATCGCCCTGTTCACCAAGCAACCCATTCATGGCAGAATACGCCGGAACGATTTATGGTCAGCCACCCTTTTCGGAACCGGGACCAGCACTGGTAGCGACAGCGGCACCGGCACCGGCACCGGCCAGTGGGAACGACTTTAGCAGTACAGCAACAACACCCTACGCCGTTTCATCCCTCACCGGCAACTGTGTGTGGCCACAACCTACCAATTGGTCCAACAAGGTCAAGATTACTCTGGATGTAGGCATGTTGATCAAAGGTGAGAGCTAGCTCTTCCATTTTATCCTCGATAGGCTCTCGTTTCTCCGAAAACACTTGAGATGACACATTCCGAGAACTAACGATTTCCCGCTAGAATTGACAAGGAAATCAGTTTGTCTCGGGCGGTCTCCCGGCGTTCGCAGAAAGCATATCATCCATGCCGTCAAGATTGCTGCTGGATTAGTAGCTGGGTCTGGTTGAGGTTCATTCACCATGGCAGTGCTGTGCAAGTAGTTCAAAGAGCGACTTTTGATCTGGCTTGAGTAAATATTTTGCATATACCTTTTTGTTTTTATTTATTTATATTTTTCTTCTTCTTTTTATCCTTTCCTCTCCGTTTCTCTCCTTTTTTTTTTCTTTTTTTTTTTTCGTCCTTTTTTTATCCCTCCCTGTTTATCCTTCCTCTGTATCTTTTCCTTTATTATTGAATAAAGCAGATTCTACTTTTCCCTCCTGTTTATTCTATGAACCCCCCCCCCCCCCCTTTTTTTTTTTTTTTTTCTAATTCTGGGTTTACAAGCCTGATTATCCTCTTTGTTCTATACGCGATGGCGCTTAATGGTACAAAATTGGGACGATAACAACGTTTGTGTGGCTTCAATACGATCAACGTTCTGTTGAATTCGACGGCGTTCTGGGAGTTGTGTTTTGGAAGTCTTTATTTTCTTGTCTTCTTCAATTGCTGAGGCTTGGCATCTCTTGGCGCATGTTCGACCTTGATACCGATATGGTTCTCTTTTACCCCTCTTGTCTCTCTCCATACCCCCCCCCCCCCCCCCCCCCCCCAATCTTTCTCTCCTTCTCTCCCTCCCTCCCTCTTTCTCTTTCTCTCTCTCTTTTTTTTGCCCCGCTTCTCCATGTCTGGCTGACATGGCCATGATCACGGGCCATGCATTCCGAGACACAATTCTTGAGATAAAGAAATAATCAATGATGGGAGGATATAGGGCAGAGGGTACGTGATGAAGTAGCGGGTGTACAAACTAGATAAAGAACTGTCGCAGCGCGGGAGGGGGCGATGGAAGAAGAAGAGGAAAGTATATATAATTGATACGTGTATATACAAAACCACACCACCATTTTATGTACCTACCTAGATACCTAGTATGTGTATATGAGCTTGCTTGCACCGAAAATGCACATCGTCTGGCTGAACTCCATGCTTATGCCGAACTTATGAGAACAAACGTCTCTTGATATCCGCAAGAATGGTTGGAAATGGCGTGACTGGGCTCGCCACCGCTCGAGGGGGCGCCATATTTCTCATTTTAATGTTGATTTTTTTTTTCTATTTTTCTATTTTTCTGTTTATATTTATATATATATTGTATTTTACATTTTATAATTTCTTCTCTTTATCTTTCAGAAGTGGTTCTGTACATGTATGCAAATGTTATATGCAACATGATTGCTCGCCGTCCGAGTCCAATACAGGATACGAGCGTGGGTAGACGACGCCGTCCCCACAGCAGACGTGGCATCGTAGTCCATCGGAGCCATATACTTTTCTCGTTCCGAGGGACTTGGTCCTTGGTTTGGAGGAGAAAAGGGGGGGGTGCGAGGAGACGCGGCTGTTGCTGCAGACCAGCACAAAGCGTAAGATCAAGAGCCACGACGGCTTTCCCAAGACATGGATTCAACTGAAGCATGGATTCTGACTAAGAGGCTAGCACCGCCGATATATTCTCCAAAACCCATATTCCCTGTTATATCCAGACCCGATGCGGAATGTGAATTCGGTTCCCCACCAGTTCTCGCAGCCCTGCTTGGGAAGGGGTGAAAAAAAAGTACAGCTTCATACACGCTCACCAATCCAGTCTATATAGTACAGTTGAAACGCCGATGCGATGCCAATACATGTGATGCCTCTATCGCCCTGTGAAGCCGGCTGAGCCTCCATTGACTACCGTGGCGGCTTTTTAATCGTGGCTCTCTTGCTTTTCCTCACTCCTGTCCTCGACATGTCGTTCCGCGTTCGTGGCAAGCGTATCTGACATCCCTATGGCCACCGACTTGGAGGAGGCTCGAAGTAAAAGACAAGAACTGATGTTTTTCCTCTTTTTTTTTGTTTTTCCTTTTTCCCCCTTTTGCTTCCGGTCGTTTGTTGTACAGTAGAGCGTGGTTTGTCTGCTCGCAAATAATCCATAGTAAATATAAAGAAATGTCAAAAGGGTCCAATGACGTGATGTGATAACCCCTATAGAAATGCCTTTAATGACGTGCACTCGTCGAGGAGGACGAAAAAGGTGTTTCCCGCACGGCCGACCCATCGTTCCTTTCTTGTTTTTATTCGGAACTGGGACTTCGTTTTCTCCTTATCTTCGGTTCCATTCCATGTTAGTCGTCCAGATGTGCTTCGATGTTTTTCCTCTTCTCCTTTCCTCTCTCTTTTTTTTCTGTTGTGAAGACCGTCCAGCTTCATCACAGGCTGGCGCCCTCCAGACTAGGCGGCGGCAAGGGCGCCTCCAACTTCGTGCTCCCCGCCAGCATCTTGGAGAAACCAATGCCGACACCCTCGATGACTGCCAGCAAGACAGCACAGCCAATGGCGTTGTTGCGAGCAGCCTTGAAGCCGCCACGGAAAGCTAACGAGCCGCCGGTGAAGAAGCCAGCAATAATGGCGTTGTAGGGATCCTCCTTCTTACGCACACCCTTTACGGCGCAGTCAAAGGTTGAGAAGAGACCGCCCCAGACGCCGAAGTTGCCACCGAGGACGGGGGCGCGCATCTTGACAGCAGTGATGGCTCCGATGCGACGTTCGCCATAGGGAGAGTTTCGGAAACCTTTGACGCCGTGCCAGATGGTACCACCGATGGCCTATTGGAAGAAAACGGGAAAAGAAAAGTAGGTTAGTCCCATGATCAATCGAGTTGACATTTGAATCGGCCTTTTCCCATCAGTAGTGTTGACGGGCTTTTTCTCTCCTTCTTTCTCTCTCTCTCTCTTTTCATTCTGGCACATGGAGCCTTTGCCGTCGCATTCAAGGAACAAGTTCATGGATTGCCAGTGTCAAACCTACCCCCATGCAGAATGCACCGCCAAAGTCATTGAAGATGACCCAGGGGCAAGGGTCGCGTCCGTGATCCATGATGTGAGAGTGGGAGAACGAGTGGCGCAGGAGAGGCGGGCTTGCGTGTGTTCAGTGTTCAAATGGATGCGGCTGGCAGTCGGGAAGAAAACGTCGCTCGGTGTGGGTTGCTGGTCCGGACCCGACGGCTGATGCTGCGCCGGTTGGTCGTGGATGAAGTGGGAGGAGAAGCGTGCTTTCACGATGATGGAATATGGAGTGCCAGGGAAAAGCGAAGACGGAGCCTTTTTTTTTTTTCTGTCCGCAGCATTGGGAAGTGCCGTAAAGGAGGATCCACCTCACTACCACGATGTCCAATCAATGGGATGCCAGACCAGATGGTCATTTTGCTTACTAACAGAGCAACCATGCTTTTTTTTTGCATTTAATGTCACTGCCGATGGCAATGCAAATAGACGTCAACCCGTCGCCCATCGAACTCGTGATATATCCCCATCTTGGGTCATCGTTGGATGAAAGCACCTCAGACGAGTACTTCCGTTCCCCGCAATGCATGTGCGAAGACGGCGTGTCTCAATCATGGGACATCCGACGCACGCTTTGGCTGTTGATTACGCATCATTCACCGGCAAGATGAACAACTCACATCTTTTTCTACCAGCAAAGTAACGCAAAGCAGCGGCTCACTTTTTTTTTTTTTTTTTTTTTTCCTGCTATTTGGAGCAAGATTGGTAGGGACACACTCAGCGGTTTAGACCTGTTGAGCGATGCAGTTCATGGTTCCAGTTTGCGCCATGATGACTCGAATCGAAAGTCAAAAGGCCCATGCCGGGCAAAAGACTCCCCTGATCTTGTACCACCAGGAATGCGGTGCCGTAGATGGTTGTATACAAAGCAGTTGCTTCATATAATTGCCCCTGGAGCACCTTGGACGTGGCGATTCCCACCGCAGACATGCGTATGGCATGGCCTGCTCCTCACTCAGACCAGCATCTCCTCATGACCGTGCTCCCTCAATACCTCCCGCACCACACGCAGAACCCGATCATGCAGATGCCTGGGTGCAGCAACGAAGCCAAAATTGGCGCTCATGGTACGTCCTACCGTCAAATCAATGTCCCGACCCATGACATCCGTGATCTTGCCGCCCGTCTCCTCAAACAAGAGCATCGCGCCCGCGTGATCCCACACCTTGCCATGCCGCTCCCGTCGCTTGTACACCCATACGGTGACGTTGCCTAGTCCCATGGCCAGGGTTGCCCAGCGCAACACCCACGCGACGAGGTCGCAGCCCGGATACACGGCGCCGAGCCGACTGGCCATCACGCCGTGGACGTTCTCGAGCGCCGAGTCGACGACGCTGGCGCATGTGACGAAGCGCAGGTCGGGTGAGGACGAGATTGGGGCAAGACGATGGTCCTTCTTTGCGTCGTCGCCGAGAGACGACGCGTCCATGGGCCTCTTGTATGCTCCGTGGCCCCGGACGGCATAGACAATGCATCCCTGGCCATGGGCATCGACGTCCTCGTTTTGCAACGGCGCCGCCGCATCCACAGCCATGTTGGGACACCCGGCACACCCGAGCGTCTGGATCCCATCCACCAGCAGCGCCATGTTGATGGCATAGAGTCCCCCCTTGAGATACATCCTCGTCCCGTCAATGGGATCGAAGATCCACGTCCTGCCTTTCTTGCCGGGGCTGCTCGACCCGGCCTGATCGAGTAGCGCGCACAAATGCTCCTTTGAGTCTGGCAGCGCGATCCCCCCTTCCTTCTCATGACAGCCTGGTTTGTCTTCCTGACCCGTGCAGCCAGTCTGCTGCAGCAGATCCCACACCCGCGTCAGGAGAGCGTCGTTGTCTCGCAGCGCAGACGCATCCTCCTCGCCCACGAAGGTGTCGTCTGGGAAGGCTCTCTTGACGGTGGCTATGAGGAGCGCCTGCACGGCAAAGTCTGCGACCGTGACGGGCGAGAAGTCATCCTTTGTGAGGGCGCCCTTGTCTTGGCGGGGAGAGAGGAGGGACTGGCTGAGCGGCGCGGCGGCGTGGAGGGCGCGGAAGCAGAGGGAGAGCTCTTTGGCGTAGGGGTTGTCCATTTGATGACAATTTTTTGCGAGGTGTGATGTCACTGGGTGTGACAACAGGGGGTTGGAGTGGTTTGGGTTGATGGGAGAGTGGTTTGAAAGAAAAAAGAAAAAAAAAAAGAAAAAAAAAAAGAAAAAAAG
>SRPU01000193.1:0-27429 GCA_018360185.1 Claviceps lovelessii
AAAAAATATAAAAGAGTTCCTACTTCTATAAAAAGATAGAGATATAGTAATTTTACTATAATTTAAAAGACTACTTTCTATAAAAAAGTAAATAGAAGATTTCCTACTTCTATTGAAAAAAAAAAAGGAAAATATAAAAGTATTCCCTTTTATTAAAAATAAAAGAAATAGATTTAAAAGATCTAGGCTAACTTAGCTAAGGGGTTCCTACCCTAGAGCAGTTATGGGCAGAGTATATAAATTAATAGATTTTATAGCAAAATAATAATATTTCTAATATTTTAAAAAAATTAGAAATTTTAGCAGCTACTATTACCTCTACCCTAGCTATAGCTTTAAAACCTATAGCTAAGCTAATATAAGAAAAAACTTAGAAAAGCTCTAAAAACTTAGATATTCTAAATTCCTATAATAATTCTATTATTAAGGAATTTAATAAAAGGGTTTATAGCTTTTTAGAAAGAGCTAGGCTAAAGGGGCTAGAAAATTTTAATTAGTAGAAGCAGGCACTAAATACCTAATTTAGAGCACTAGAAATACCTAATTTCTTAGAAAATCCTAGTATTTCTAAAAACCTTAGTAATTCTAATTAAGCTATAATTCTTATGCTTTTAAGAGATAACTACACTAAAGGCCACTAAAATACTATAATTTAGTAAAAAGACCCCTTAGAGGTATATAGTATTCTGTTCCGCTAGTATTCTTAAAGTACTGAAATATAGCGTAGTACTCTATATAACTAATTTTATAGCCTAAATTTCTAAGGTTATAAGGGGTCCTTAGAGTCTTTTAATGCTTTATTTAATAATTTACTAGCTAGGCTAAATTTAGTAAGTATTTTTATAAAGCCTATAAACTAAGTAAACTAATATTTATAAGCTTTAAAGTTAACTTTTCCTTAATAGGCTAAAAGGCAATGTTTTTCTATAAGAACTAATAGGGCTTTAGGGGCCCCTATAGGGGCACTAAATTTATAATTGTTTATAGCTAATTTACTAAAACAGTAAAGAAATAAAAGCTCTTTAGTATTTAAAGCTCTATATTATAAAGCTACTACTGCTTTTAAAGAATCTACTTATAAAGGCTCTAAAGAAAATAAAACCTCTAAATATTTTAATAAAAATAAAAAAAAGTAGAATTCCCCCTAAGAAAATAAGGGGAATTTAAACCCTAATTCTAAGAAAAAGGGGAAAAATTAAGGCAAAAAATCCTTTAAAAAGGCTAAGGATAAAGATAAGGGTTAAGAGGGATCCTTTATACTAGAAAATTTTAACCTTTCTTTAGGTACCCTAAAGCCCTATAAAAAACCTAGTAGCCTTAGTGCTAGTAGTAATTCTAGTAAAAATTTTGGTATTTATTCTAAAGAATTCACTACTTTTAGTAAGGCTAGCACTAAAGTTAATAAGCTTAAGGATAAAATATTCTCTAAAGCCTTTAATTTCTATAATAAAGAGATAAACAACGCTCTTCTATATAATATAGGTTTTACTATTTACTTAGTTAATTCTAAGTAATATTTTATAAGCTATATACCTTATAAAAAAGGGGAAGCTAGGTCTATAATAACTAGTAGGGGTCCTATGTATCCTAAGGGATATAGAAAGGCTAAGTTTTTAGTTTTATATTAGTAAAATCCTAATAAATATAGGCCCTTAGTTCTATAAAATACACTATATTTTCTAAAGGTAAATATAAATATAGTAAGTAAGCTAAAGCACTATTTAGTAGGTAGCTATATATATAAGAATTCACTATTCTTAGCTAATAGGTTTTATATTAGTATTTTAAATATTAAAAAACATAGATTTTTTATCTAAATTAAAAATACTAATACCCCCTTTTTAAAAGCACCTTTTAATTACCCTTATAGGCACTATAATAGGCATTTTAGTTATATAGCTACTAGCTACCCTATAGAGGTTAAAATTCCCTTTAAGAAACCTATATAAGCTAAGAAAGCCCTAGAAATTAAAAAATTAAAGGGTTTTAACCTAAAATCCACTAATTCTATAGTATCTTTCTTACTAAAGCTTATAAGCTAGGCATTTAATTTTATAAAAGGTTTTCCTTTTAATATAAAGCTATTAAAGGCCCCTAAAAAAATTATAAAAAAAGTATTAGTAAATTTAATACCTAAAAAATCTACTAAATTAAGCCCTAGGCCTCTAATAGCTAACTAAAAGGCCTATAATTCTTAAAGGGCCTAGTAGGAAGCTAAAAAGAAAAATATTATAGTAGCTAAAAAAGAGCTTATAAGGGATCTTATAAAAGACCCTAAGCTAAATTTATACTAAAATTTACTAAGATTAGCTAGGATCTAGTATATTAAGCTAAGGCACCTAGGCCTACTATTACTAAAGAAAACTAGCTTATTAGCTAAGGAAATTCTAGAATTTTCTAAGGTTAAAGATAAAAATTTTAACTACTTAATTTATAATTAAATAAAAGTAGTTAGAAAACCTTTTAAAACCCTAATTCTTAACCCCCCTAAGGCTCTAAATAAACTAAAGGGGGATATAGTAAAAATAAGTCCTATACCTTATAATAAATACCCTATATACCTTATTTTAGTAAACTAAAAAACTAAATATAAGTAGCTAATTTTAATGCTAAATAAGGAGGGCCCTACTGTTTTCCTAGCTATAAAAGGTCTTTTTAAATCCTTAAAGCTAAATTTTAATACCTACCCTAAATATCTATATTTTAATAAGGGTAGAGAGGTTAATTCTGCTTATTAGCAATACCTAGCTAAAAAAAGAATAAAATTTACGACTATTTCTCCTTATATTTATAAGTAAAATAGGCTAGCTAAGAGGGCTATCTAGGTTATTATAAATAGATTATAGGCTACCCTATACTAGGCTAGCTTACCCTTATTTCTATAGAATTTTATTATTTCTACTATTATAAATCTTATAAATATAATACTAAATTCTATAAAGCTAGCTAGCCTAGTATAATTATTAGCTATAGATTTTAAAGAAAAACCTTAATAACCTTAGAAATTAGCCCTGCTAATTATAAAGCTATTAGGGCTATTAGCTCTTATAATAAGGTCTTAATTCCTTTAGAAAAAAGACCTAAAGCTTAAAAACTAGCCCCTAGGACTATTCCTAGAAGGTTATTAACTAATTTAGGTTCTAAGACCTACTTAGTTTATATTCCTTTTAAAAGACTAGTTATAAAAACTAGCTTTATAAAAATTATAAAACCTATAGGCTTTATAGATTTAGGCCTTTCTAGGTATTCTATAGGGAATAACTCTTTAGAGAGGAATTTAAGTGCCCCTTAGAACCTTTTATAGAATAATTTCTTAAAGAGGGAAAATAATTAAAATAGTAGTATTCTTATTAAGAATTACCCTATAGCATCTTTTAATTAAATAATTAATAAAGAGCCTAAGAGTCCTAGGGACCTAGATTTAGATAAAAATTAACTAAATAATCTAAATAAAATAAATATTAATTTAGTAGCTTTTTTTAAAGAAATTTACTATAAGGTATAGCTAAAGGCTAAAGAAAATAAGCTTAATAATAGCTCTAAGCCTAAGTCCTAAAAGCAAGCTCTAGCTAGCCCTTAGAAAAAATAGTAGCTATAAGCTATATTTAGTAAATTTAAGTAACTTTTAAAGGTAGGCACTTTTAAATTTATAGAAAAAGAAAATATCCCTAAGGGCTAAAAAGTGCTTAAAAATAAGCTTATTTTAAAGCTTAAAAAGAATAAAGAAAATAATTCTTTAAAATATAAGGCCTAACTTATTACTAAAGGTTTTATATAAATAAAAGGCTTAGATTATATAAATACCTTTACCACTACTAGTATTCCCCCTAGCTAGTAAATATTATTAGCTATAGTAGCTTAGAAAGACTAGAAAATAAAGGAAGTAGATTTTATAAGGGCTTTTCTTAATAGCTACCTAAAAGAGACTATTTATATATAAATCCCTAAAGGATTTATTAAATTTCTTAAATAAAATTTATAATTAGCTAAGCTAGCTAAAAAATTTAGCTATAAAGCAGCTAAGGACTTAGTTATTATACTAAGAAAATCCTTATATAGCTTAAAGTAAAGCTTTAAAGAGTAGCAGTAAGTATTAACCTTAGTGCTTAGAAACCTAGGTTTTAGCCCTCTTATCTCTAACCCTACTATATTCTATAATTTAAAAAAGTATACCCCTATTATAACTCATATTAATAATTGCCTTTTAATTAGGGTAGATTTATAATATATTAAAGAGCTTAAAAAGGCCCTTTATAAAGCTTACTCTATAGAAGATAGAGGCCCTATAGAATTTTTCTTAGGGGTTTAAATTTAGTATAATTAAAAAACTAAGGTCCCAAAAATACACTAAAAATAGTATATTTTAGAGGCCCTAGCACACTTTAAGCTAAAAAATTATAAATCTATTAGAATTTCGCTATAGCTAGGGGTCTTAAAGCAATAGCTTACTAAGCCCCTAATATCTAAATTAGATATAAAGGAATATTAGAGTATAATTAGTACTATAATATATCTTATGCTATTAATAAGACCTAATGTTACTTTTGCGCTGCAATAGCTTTCTACAGCCCTAGAAAGCCTATATTTAGAGCATTTAAATGCTGCTAGAAACCTGCTAAGATACCTTTTAAGTATAAAGGAATTAGCTATAATTTATAAGGGTTATTCCCCTATAAATAATATAAAAACAACTAAAGCTAGCCCTAGCTCTAGCTTAGTTAGATTTTATAATAGTAATTTTGCTAGAGATAGAAGCTCTTTTAAATTTACTTATGCTTATCTTTATAAGCTAGTAGGGGGCCTAATTAGCTAGAAATTAAAAAAGGCTAGCACTATAGCCTTATTAATAATAAAAGCAGAGTCTAATGCTATTTATAAGACTTTCTAGGAGCTTTAGTGGCTTAAAGGGATTTTTATAGAATTAAAAACACCTATAAAACCCCCTATATAAATTTTTTGCAATAACTAGGGAGCTATAAAGACTGCTTATAATCTAGCTCTTCATAGCTAAATAAAATATACCCTTCTAAAATTTCACTATAACTAATAACTTGTATTAAAAGGGTTAGCTAAGATTGCTTACCTAAATACTAAGAAAATACCTGCTAATAGGCTTATAAAACCCCTTATTAGCTCTATATACCTTATTTTCTTAGACCTTATAGGCCTAAAACCCCTATAATTTATTATTAAAGCCACTAAAATAACGCCTAGCTAAAGGCACTAAAACAACATAAAAACACTTAAAAAATTAAAAACAATTACAAAAATAAAGAAAGAATAAGGTCTCTGCTTTTAATAGCAATTCCTTTACGAAATGCTATGCATTACTATAGTAAAAAGTCGTCTACCCTAGAGCCCCGATTTTAGGCTCTATAATTCTATAATTTATTTTTGTTTTGGAATTTTTCTAGATTTTATATAACTTTTTCTTTTGCTTTTGCCCTTAGCGCTCTATAATAACTAGCCCTAATACTTCTTCAGAGGGGGTGTTGAAAATAATAGGGTTATTTACAGGGGATTCCTCACTATTAGTGCTATAATTATAGCGCTTATAGAAGCATCTTATAGGGGGGCTTTGCTAGTTAGCAAAGCCAGTGCAAGCCAGCAAGCTTACGCACGCGCACGCGCGGCACAACCACGGAAATCCGACCCAAGGTCACGTGCGTGGAGCTCGCAGCTGCGAGGTCCCCTTAATTCTTCACTTTTCGACCTTTTCTGCCCTTATACGCCCATTCTGACAGCTGCGCGCACCTGCAAAGTCAGATTAGATATAAATTTTATTGGATATTATTGCAAATTCTTCAGCGAATTGAATAGTGCTAAAAGCAACGCAAAAGCTTCCATTTTACGTGAGATTTAGCTGACTGCAGCTTGCTGCAGTGCTCTGCTCTGCAGAGCAGTGGACCTGTGCGTGCACGCTTACTGAGCCCACTACCTTAGTAAGCTGTGCTCTACAGCACCCACCTTAGTTATTTCTAAAAAATAAGTATACTAAACTCTTAAGAATACTTTTACTAAAGCCCCTTTATTATATTATATTAACCCTAATTTACCTATTTAATTAAAATAAATATATTAAAGTTTGCTATTACTAGTATTTTATTTTAACTAAATTTATTAGGCATTTATTATTTAGTAGCCTTTTAGTTTTAGAAATTATAACCTACTAAAATACACTATAGTACACTAAATTAAGAAATACTAGTAATTATTAAGTTATTTTATTATTAAAGATATTATATTAAGGAAGCCCCTATAGAAATTAAAGTATTAACTAATTATTTTAATCTTTAATTTTTTATAAAAACCCTAAAATTAAATAAAAGATAATCCTAATAGTATATATTTTTTACTCTTTATAATTTTATTATTTAATATTAAAAAGAAGTTATAAACCCTATAAATACCCCTTTATATTAGCTTAATTATATTTCTTATAAAGTAAAGAATACTAAGGAATTAATATTAAAATTATATATAAAGGTTATATAAATTAATATAATATTTATACCCTAAATTACTAAAGTAAAAAAGTAAGTAAAAATTAGTACCTTTATTATAAAAGAACTAATAAAGAATATAAGGTTATTACCTTATTTTAATTAAATACTAATTAAATAAATAAAAGGGAATAAAGATTTTTATAATTTAAATAGTTTTAAATCACTATTAAATTTAGTACTTAAAGCTTAAAAATCTAATATATAAATCTAAAACTGACTAAAATAAGTCTATAGCTACTAAAATTTATAATAATTTATAAATTAAAATAAAATTCTAAAATATTAAAATTAAGTATTTATTTTAAATTTAAAAGCACTTAAGTTAGTTTTATTTTAAATTTACTATAATAATTTATTAATAGGCTATTTTAGTATAAAAAAAATATTAAAACCTTTTAAATAAAAGTTTTATTAAATAAATCTATATATTAAAGTTAAAGATTATATTAAATTTTATACTATTTACTAAAAAACTATAGCTAAAAGATATAAACTATATAAAAAACTAAAAACTTTACTTATTTAAAATAAGTCTTAAATAAAAATCTTAATAGATTTTATTATAAAATTACTTAAAATAATTTAGAGAAAAACTATAATTAATTCTATTCTAATTATTATAAATAAATACACTAAATATATAATATTCTTTACTTTTTGCGAATTCGCCCGCACTGCAGTAGCAACGCAGAATTAACTCTAAACCTCTTAAAAAGTGTAGAAAAAGAATTATTATATCTATTTACCCCTATCTTTAATAGCGTATTAATGCTAGAGTATAGGCATAGTAAATAAGGCAATACTAATAAATATTAATAGTAGAAACTATAGCCTTATATAAAGCTACTATTACCTACTTATAGGTTAGGGTAGCTTTATATTAATACTACCTTAAGTTACTTCTATATTACTATCTATATATAAGTAAATACTAAATTACCTTATAGTTAAATATTATAAAATAACTAAACTTATACTAGCTATAGTGCTAAAGAGTATATAAAATATTATTCTCTATATAGATAATATAGCCTTAATATATGCCTAATATAGCCTTTTAATGCCCTAAACCCTTACTAAAATAATAATATTAACTTTATTATTATTTTATAAGCTTATTATAGTTTAAAACCTTAAAAAAGTAGTAAAGTATATAGTTAAAAAGGCTATAAATACTAAAAATACACTAGCCTTAAGCTAGGCTAGTATTACTACTAAGGGAATTTTTTAATTCTTAGTTTAATAGGTTTACTTTATAATTATAGTAGTATTTCCCTAAGTTTATTATAAAACTATTATTAAAGGCATTACTATAGCTAAAGCTATTTAGAATTATTTATTTAAAAATACTATTATTACTATTAATTAAGCTATTAGTATTAATACTATAGTAATAGCTTACTACCTTTAGAGTAGTAATACTATTATTATATTTTAGAATATAGTAAAGCCTTATACTAAAGATATTATATAAATTAGTATTACTTTTAAACTAAAAGTAGCACTAAGCTAATATATATTTAGTATTATTATTAAGGGCTTCCCTTTATACTATATATAGAACTAGGAGAAAGACTATATTCTTTAAGCCTTAATTATAGCTAATAGTTAAGGCTCTATAAGAGTTATAGTATAAAAGCTATATAGTACTATTATATAGTCCCCCCTTATTATTACTATTAATAGTATTAAAGTAGTAAATAGGCTATACTATACTAGTGTTATTTATAAGGCTAAGATATTTAAAGCTAAACTTTATAATAATACTATCTATCCCTATTAGTATTATAGGTATTTTAAATTTAGATATATTACTATATACTATACTATACCCTTATAGTATAGCTACTATACTATTAGTTATTATATAAAAGGTAAGTAATCTTACCTAATACTAATAGGAGCTATTTATAAATACTATATTAACTATTTAAAACTATACTTAGTATAGTTCTATATATATAATATTACTAATAAGTAATAAAACTATATATATATTATATACTTAATATAGCCCTTAGCCTTTATTAAACCCCCTTTTTAGTTAAAATAGAAAGAATAAACTAAAGTGCCTAGCTATAGCTAGAAAAAAAATATAAGTAACCTATTATTATAAAAGGCTTTACCTTAAAAATAAATTAATTAATTATATACCTACCTTTTTAAATTAAAGCTAGAATTAATATAATATTTATAAGTAGCTATAGAAGCCTTTCTAAGCTAGTAATCTATAGCTATTATAGCTTTAAATAAGCTAAGTCTAACCTAATATATAATATAAAGTATATAATTAAGGTTATATACTAGAATATATAGAAGAAAACCTATTTAATATACCTAGTGTTAGAATCCTAGCCTAGCACTAATATAATAGTAATATAGAAACTAGGGACTTTAAATAGTAAATTATTTAATTTTAGCCTTAGCTACTTCTAGCTTATAACTTAAGGTAGCTATACTATAATCTATATATACTACTAATATAAACCTAAGGTATAAATAATATAGGCTAGTAAAAACTAATGCTTTATTATATTAGTAGGGTATAATATTTACTTTATTTACTCTTTAACCTATAAACCTAACTAAACTTTACCCTTACTTAAATTTATATTAGCTTTACCCTTTAATTATAATATTTTTATTAATAACTTTAATTAATACTACTTATTTTAAAATTATTATAGTTAAACCTTAGTAAAATATAATATACTTCTTATATTAATAAAGTAATAGTAGCTTAGATTTATAATACCTTAAGGTAAGGTAATATAGAAAATATAAAGAAAAAGGAATAGTACTATTAACTATACCTAAGCTACCTATAGTATAAATATTAACTTTTTAAAAGGCTTAAACCTTATTAAATTTAACTATATACTATAGCTTATTTATATAAGCTTTAGCCCTAGGCTATATAGTAACTATTCCCTTTAGTTTAAATAAATATATATAAATAATAACCTTATTATTATAGAGGCTATAGTATAGTTTTAACCTAATATTATAAAGCCTTAACTTTAATTACTAAAGAAAATTAACTATTTTATAGAATAATTAATAGCTAAACTTTAGTTTATTATAAATATAATAATTTTAAAGAAACCTAAAGGTAGTCCTAAGCTAAACTTATAATAAAATTAATATATTAAAGAAGTAACTTAAAATATTAAAAAAGTATTTTAATAATAAAGGGTATTTTATACTAAAGAGAACTAGTAATATATAACTAATATAGTATAAATATAAAACTAAATTATTTATAATAAATAATATAGTGCCTAGTATATAGTAGTTAAGGCTATAACTACTTAATATAAAAACCTTTAAAAGCTTAAATAATAAATATAGCTTTATAGTAGCTTACTACTAAAATAGTAATAAATTTCTACTTTTTTATAAAGTAAAGGTATAAATATTATAATTACTAAGATATACTAGAAAAAAGCTATTACCTTAGCTAAGTATTTCTTTCCTTTTTCTTAAGCTTAACTTAATAATATTCTAAGTAATTTAAATAGCTACCTTAATATTATTATATTTCTAACTAAAGATTAATTTAATATTAATAAAATCTATAGTATTATAAAAAGCTTATTTAGCTAAAAAGCACTTAAACTTAATAAACTTTTAGTAAGCTACCTTAAAGTTTATAGTAAGCTATTAGTATAAACCTTTACTTATTTACTAAATATATATTATTATATTAGTTACTACCTAGCTTTATTTTAGTAAGTAAAAGTTATTATTCTTTATAAACTAAATAAGACTTTAATAAAATAGTAAAGAGTAGGGGCTTAGTATTTAATCTTACTCTTTAGTATAATTAGTAAGGTTATAAAAGTAGTAATAGTAAGTTAGCTTACCCTTATAGCTAAATTAAGTAAAGCGCTACCTAACCTATAAATAGGTAATAAAGTAAATTAGTTTATAAAAGTTATATTAAATATATTAGTAAAATCTATATATATAGCATAGCACTATAGCAGTATTATATTACTACTTTAGCTAAATATATTAATAGCCTTTAATACTATTTACTATAAATAACTTACCTATACCCTTATTACTACTAGTATCTCTATCTAAATTATAGTATAAACCTACTTTTTTACTACTAAGCGCACTACTTACCTTTTTTTTAATAAAGAAATAATAAGCTTTTTACTTATTATTATAGGGGTATTATAAAAATTCCTTATTTTATTTATTTTCTTTTTACTTTATATTATACTATTATATACTAAACTTTAAGCTATATAGTCTATATTAGTAATAGGCTTCTTTAATAATATAAATATTTTAATATATAATTATATAGTAAAAAAGATATAAAACTACCTTAAGGCTATATAAATAATTTACTAAAATTAGTTTTAAGAATTAGGCCTTAAATTTAACCTAAGAAAAAGTAAACTTATATACTTTATAAAATACTATACTATAGTTATAACTTTAGTTTAACTTAATACTAATATAATATAGCTAGTCTAATTTACCTACTTTTTAAGGGTTTAAATTTATTAAAAACTATAATAAAAGGTATACTAAAGCTAGGTTAAGTTAAAATTAGTATAGTAGTAGCTTATACTTATATTACTAGTAGTATTAATATAGGGTTGCTTACTATAAGATATATACTTATTATATATATAAGTAATTTAAAGTATTATTACTTATAGTATAGAATTATACTATATCTTTATAATAATTAGTAGTAAGGTAAGGGGGATAGCTAAGGTATTTATTTTTAAGTAAACTAAGTATTTAAAAATAGTTACTAAGGCCTTTAAGGCTATACTATAAGCCTTTATTAAAACTAAATTAGTAGTAGCTTTAATTAACCTTTACTTTAACTATTACTTACTTTACTTTTATTATTAAATTAAGGCTAATAGTATAGCTAACTAAATTTAAAATACCTATACTATAGTAGTAGCCTAACTTTATTAAAGACTAGTATACTAAAGGTATAAATACCCTTTAAATTTTAATAACTACCTAAACTATATACTATTTCTAAATTAGCTTTATAATTATTCCCTTAAACTATTTTTAGCTAAGGTACTTACCTTAAAGTAAAAAAACTACTAGTATAGAGAAAGAATTACTATATAAGTATACTAAACCTAGGTTAAATATATAGTAATAAAGCTTAACCCTAACTTTACCTTTACTACTAAAATAGTTTATATTTACTTTAGCTTTACTAAATATAAATCTATAATACTTATCTAAATATATATAAAATAAATTAAGCTTAATGCCTTTTTTTATAACTATTATATTTCTAAAGTAGATTTACTAATATATAGCTACTAAACTAATAATAAAAACTACTATTATATCTTACTTTTTTATAAAAACTTTAACTACCTTTACTTTATAAATATAGGTATACTACTAATATATAATTAATATAAGATTAAAAAGGCTCTTAAAAAGAATAAACTAGCTACTATACTTATAAAATAGCTTATTTTAACTAGGTATATCCCTTAGTTTAGGCTTATATATACTTTATAATAATAATAAACTAAGGATATTAAAAACTTAGTATAGTAGAGTACTTAGTATAGTATAAAGGCAGAAGCAGTAGAAAGCTATAGAGGTATTATAGTTAGTATAAAATAGTTTAATATATAAATTATATTAAATAATAAATAATAAATAATAATAAAAAATTATAGGTATAGCGCACCTACACTAGCCTTAGCCTTATTTTTCCTTAGCCTTCTTACTAACCTCCCCCTTTCCTTCCCTTTTATTCTTTACTACCTTCTTTTTTTTTCTATTTTTAGTATAGCCTTATATTATAACTAAGCTAAGCCTATAGATCTTCTATAAAAGGTTATTATACTTCTCTAGTATATTAGTAATATAGTAGGCCTATAATAATATCTTACCCCTAACTAAAGTTAAGGCTAAGACTACTATAGCACTACTAAGTAACTATATTACTACTATAGTAGCTACCCCTACCTTCTTTATAAGTTATTATATTTCCTTTTAAATAGTATTATACTCCCTAGCTTATTCTTAAGTTAGCACTATACTAATATTATAATAGCACTATAATAATACTACTATAAACTTATATTAATAAGCTCTCTAAAGGTATAGAGGTCTTATATATTTATTACTTACTTAATAGTCTTTTAGTATAAGGTAATATTTTAGTTTAACTATAGTACTAATTAGCTACTAACTTACTATTAATATAAATAATATATAAAATACTTACTTTTAAATAAATTTTTTTAGCTTTTATATACTTAAAGTATATATTACTAGTATTTATATAAATTAAAGATAGTAATAGTATAAATATTAAGGGAGTTTTAATCTTTAGTATAATAGCACTATTTATTAATATTTTTAGCTTATATTAAGTAAGCTTTATAAAGCTAATCCTTAAGTTAGCTTAGCTATACTATAAATTAGTAGCAGTAGTATATTAAATTAAAGTTAGTACTTACCCCTAAAGTAATAATTTTATTTATAAATAGTATTTTAATTAGCCCTATAGTTAGTAGGGAGTAGTAATATAGTAGTATTACTATAATAAAAGGTTAGGGGTATACTTATAATAAAAGTAATTAATAAAAAAAAAAGAAAGAAAAGAAAAGGCTAAAAATAAAGAAAAAAGGGTAGCTTTTATAATTATCTCTTTCTTTCTTATATAACTAATAGTTAGCTAGTAGTTAGTTTACTAATAGCTAACTACTAGCTAGTATAGCTAATATTATAAAGGCATAGAAGCTAATAGAAGGTTTTTAATAAAAAGGCAGTAGCCTAAGGGAAATAGTAAGGGATTAATATAATACCTAATAAAAGTTATTAAAGTAACTTAAAATAATATATAAACTACTCCTAAAGGTAATTCACTACTTTACTATATCTCTACTAACCTATACTAATCCTAGTTTTATAATATATACTCTCCTATAATGCTAGTTAAGTTTAGCTAGTAGTATATATTTATATATAGTTAAAACTAGCGTAGGGCTACTCTAGCTCTATAGCGGATACTATTACAGTTATATATAGGTTTTCCTCCCTACTCTAGGGTTTTTTCTATATAGTTTTAGTAGCAGAGGTACTAGCTATTAGGCTTAGCCTGACTAGAGTATTAATTAAAATAAAAATATAATATTCTTTCCTATATTTTATTTGATTACTATAGTTAAACTAGTGAAATTATTTTATAATAAGGTTAAGCTTATATTTAGTATGCTAAAAGGAATTATTTCTAACTAAGGTAATATATTTACTAGTTAATTTTAATTAGAATTATATTTTATCTTTAAAATTAAATAATAATTATTAATAGCATTTTATCCTTAAATAAATAAGTAAATAAAAAAAGTAAACTGAATACTAAAATTTTACTTATATATATTTATTATTAAATTAGAATATATTTAGCTATTATTACTAAAAACTATATAATTTATATATAATAATACTAAAATATAACTATAAATATAAGCCTAAATATAGTATTAATAGGCTATAACTTAGAATTTTAAATATTTAAGAATAATTCTTTAAAAAAGGGAGTATTTAAAGCTAAAAGCTAAGTATAAAAATTATATATATTAAGAAGTAAATTAAAAGTATAATGAATATAAATAAATAAATTATAAGTAAAATACTATAATTAAAAATATTAAAAAATAATTTTTAAAAAAAGGGAATATATACTTTTAAGTATAAAAAACTTATAATTTAAAGAAACAAAATAGAAATTACTTCTAAAATTTATTAGCTTATTTTGAATTCTAAATAAAATTAAAAGGTAAGTATATAAATTAGTATTACTAAACTTATTATTTTAAATATATAATATATTTTATATTAATTTACTTAAGAAATAAACCTTTAAAAATAAAGAAAAAAAATAGAGTTTACCTATTTCTAATTTAAATAATAATTTTAAAGAATAGAAGGTTAACTAAATTAAATTATATTATTTCCTTTAAAAGAAATTATATTACCTAGTTAAATAAAAGGGATCGCCCTTTAAATATAATTAGTAGCTAAAAGCTATAGTATTATAAAATACTAATAATTTACTAATAATTTACTAAATAAATATTATATAATATTAACTAAATTTAAGAAAAGTAGGATTTATAAAGGTCCTTAAAAATATAGTAAATTATAAAAAATACCCCTTAGAATAACTTTAAATAATTCTTATAAAATGTAATAATTATTTATACTAGTTAATATTTATTTATTATTATTCCTATAAAATTTATTTTTATTTTTTTTAAAAAAATAAGACTAAATAATTCTTTATTTATTTTTATTCTAATTAAAAAAAATCCCTTAATTTCTTAATTTACTAAAGTTTTAGTAAAGATTCCTTTAAAAGTTATAGTAAGATTAATATCTTTTATTTCCTTATTAAAACTAGAAATAAATTTAATAAAAATTAAGACTATTATTTAATATATTTATCAATAATAATTAAAGCTAATAAGATATAGCATATATTTACACTAAAATTCTATCTAATCTTTAGCTAATTATTCCTATAAGAATTAGTTTAATTTTTACTTAAATTAAAAAAAAAAAACTTATTAATTTTTTAGATATTATAAATAAGACTTTATAAACTAATTAGGCAGTGGATACTTTCTATTATATTTATTAAGATTTTCCTAGGATTTTATTTTAAATTAGAATTACACTTTATTTAGAATTAAAAAAAAAAAAAACCTATATCTTATTTCTAATTATTTTTAGTTAAAATAGAAGCTATTCTTATAGCAATAGTTTAAAATAAACTATATAAATATAGAAAAAAGATTATAGAAATACTTCTATATTTATAGCCTAAAAATGTAAAATCCTTGCTAATAAAGAATATTATATTATATATAAACTTATATACCTAAATAAAATTATTATAATATACTAGTAATAATTATAGCACTTAAGTAAATTATTAAAAAATCCCTATAAAATTTAGTATAAATACTTACTCTATAATAAAAATTTATTTCTAAAGTATAATAATAGCATTTTATATTACTAGGGATATCTTTATAAGTAGTTAAAAAAAGATAAATTATTCCTTTTTTACTATAAGTTTTATAATATTTAATATTATTTTTAAATACTAAATATACTCTTTAATTTAAATAATAATACTAGTATTTTCTAATACTACTTTAGCCTAATTTTATATAAATTTACTTAATTTAATATAAGTAAAAGTAGAAGTTATAGCTAAATATAACTCTTTATTTTTTTTACGGTTATAAAAATAACCTAAATCCCTAAGGATTTAAATATAAAATTATTTAAATAAATCTTTTTAATAGCTTTTTTAGCTAATTTCTTTAACTTTTTCTTTTTATACTTTAGAGTATAATATAAAGTATAAAAAAGTAAAGAACTTAATTTATTATTTAATTTAATAGTAAATATTTTATTTTTTAAAATAAAATAAGTAAATAAAGAAAAAAGCCTTTAATTTAAACTAGAATTGGTGCTAGCTTAGAATATAGAATTATATTATAATTTAGCCTAATATTCTAATATAGGTTAGCTAATAAAACTAGTATTAAATATAGAATTAAATATAATTAAATAATAAACTAACTAAAACTATTAATATAAGAATATACTATAAATTAGGGCTAAATTAAAATATACTTAATTCTCTAAGCCCTTAAGGAAATTAAATTTTTAATAGCTTAGTTTTATTTAATTAATCAATTTTTTTAATTTTTATTATAATACTATAATAACCTATTAAATTACTTAATAATTTTAGGTTTAAAACCTTTTAAGTCCTATTCTTTAAGGGCTTAATACTAAATAATAGCATTATAAAGGGTTTTTTAAATAATTTAGATATTATAAAATAAATTAGGTATAAATATAAAAAATCTTAAAAAATTAGGGTAAAATTAATAAAAGAATTAGGGTATATAAAAGAAAGGAAAAAATATAAAAACTTAAACCCTTTTACTTTACTAAATAGTATTATTAAACCTATAAATATATAATAAATTAGTAAATATTCCTAGTTCTAAAATAATAATAATAATAATTAAAAAAAAAAAGAAATTATAGCTTAATTATAGTAATATTAGGTTAATACTATATTAGAGAGGGAATAATTATTATACCTAAGTATATATAATTATTCTAAACTAAATATAGATTTTCTCTCTATATAAATTTAGTTATAATTCCTATAGGGATTAGTAATATATAATTTATATTAAAATACTTTAAATATATCTATATTAGGAATATATTATAAAGAGCTAATACTAATTCCTAGGGGATTTAAGAGGAAATCCTAGCTAGTAAAGAAAGAAAAAGAATAAGTCTTAGCTTAAATACATAACTAGTCCTACTATTAAATGCATATAGATTCCTACCACATTCGTTCTACCTAATCGCCCCTAATTCCCAAGCGACTAGCTTAACATACTTTAATTTTTAAAGGTTTCTATAGTAAGTAATTATAGTATTAACTATTTATTATTAAAATATTAAATAGGTATTCTTACTAGGCTATACCTATAAAATTTCTAGATAGAGTTATAGAATCGGGTGTCCTAAAATATTGTGTTCGTCCCCGATTTTTGTGGTCTACTTCGTGGAAAACACTTAGTAGGTCTACGGGTATCCCCGATTTTTACGGTCTACTTACTGGAAAATACCAACTCTTGTTTAACAAGGACCTTTAACCTCCGACTCTCCGTTCAGCTTCTGCCAGCTGACAATACTTATATCCCGGCATTGTTTTTCAAGTGTTACCTGTGCCTATGCAAACTCCCTATTAGCAACGAAAATCGTCGCATATAATTGTCGCAATTATGTCCGTTCGCACTTTGAGAATTGGTATGTTAACCACGCTCCTTCCTAGCCAAGGATCACAAGCGATTAAGCTCCATTGTTTTAAAAAGGAACACAGATAGGATGATTCGTGTTGTACCGGGATACTGATGATTTCTTCTTGCAGGTCTAATACCAGGCGATGGTATTGGAAAAGAAGTGATTCCAGCTGGTCGCCGTGTCCTAGAAGCTTTGCCGAGCTACCTCAAACTAAAATTCGACTTCGTCAACCTCAAGGCGGGTTTCGAGGCATTCGAACAAACCGGCAATGCTTTGCCCAGTGACACCGTGGAAGTTCTTCGAACCCATTGCGATGGCGCTCTCTTTGGAGCCGTAAGCTCTCCTACCCACGCTGTTAAAGGCTACTCGTCGCCAATCGTTGCACTTCGCAAACGCCTGGATCTCTATGCCAATGTTCGTCCAGTTAAGACAACAATAAACGCACCAAGGCCTCTTGACATGGTTATTGTTCGCGAAAACACTGAAGATTTGTATGTCAAAGAAGAGACGACGATCGAGGGCCCAGATGGCAAGGTGGCAGAAGCCATTAAAAGAATATCTGAAAAAGCCTCGTCTCGCATCGCAGCTATGGCTGGAGATATCGCCAATCGCCGCCACCAACTTCGGCAGTCGGGAACTCCGAGTATCCACAAACAGCCCACAGTTACTATTACACACAAATCTAATGTCTTATCTCAAACGGACGGTCTGTTTCGCGAAGCATCGAGACACGCGCTCTCTGACGCAAGATACGCCGGAGTGAATGTTGCGGAGCAGATCGTTGACTCCATGGTATACAAGCTGTTCCGCCAACCAGAGGACTACGACGTCATCGTTGCCCCTAATCTATACGGGGATATCTTGTCGGATGGTGCTGCAGCTTTGGTTGGTAGTCTTGGACTTGTCCCCAGCGCAAATGTTGGCACAAAATTCGTGATTGGCGAACCCTGCCATGGCAGCGCACCAGATATCATGGGCAAAGGAATAGCAAATCCCATCGCTACCCTGAGGAGTGCAGCTCTAATGCTGGAGTTCCTTGATGAACCCGCCGCAGCTGCCAAGATCTATGCTGCAGTCGATGCCAATCTTGAAGATGGCAAGCTTCTAAGCCCAGACTTGGGCGGCTCTGCTACAACCGAGGAGGTCGTCGAAAATATCCTCAAGAACCTGTAAAGATATCAGACCCCTCAGTTGTCCTTGCGGTACAATGGACACTTGCCTAAACGCAGTACTTTCATGGCAAATTTTGAATAATATTAAAGAGAGTTAGAATATATGCAATGTTACTGACTATCTTACAAAATTTCAAAAATTGGGTTATTTTAACGTAATATGTGGACCAAAAAAAGACATCTTTAACTTCTGCCATGTTCTGGTCGGCCACACATAATTCACTAACAGCCTCTGTCGTAGCGCATATGATTACTAACGGTTTCACTCGGTCGTGCAATGACGCGCAGCATGTCTCAAGTGGAAGCAATCTTGATATGCAAGGCAAAGGGGCGATGATATGTACCAGCAGCATCTGACCACTCTAACAACATGACTGTCCAATATGTGTGAGACGAAAACAGATGTGGACATATACTCTGTCGCCGATGTTTGAAAAGAAGTTCAAGTCTATATTTCATCGTACAGAAACAAGCGATGGTATAGTGGGGATCGTGCTGTTGGATTTTGTGTTACTTTGTTCTTTTTGTTTCGAGTTCTGACTCATACTTCGCTATGAGCTCTCTCCTATACGTTGGTCAACATATTGCATTGAAGAGTGCGGTTCATCATGACACTTACTGCAAGTGAGGTGGCGTGGGAGCGTAGTGACTGAACTCCATGCTGAATTCTCCCTTACCCTGTGTTGCGGCCCTCAATTGAGAACTGAAGCCGAACATGGCATTGAGACTACAGTCACAAATCAAAGTGAAGTCTTCGCTGCCTATTTCGGTGTCGTGGATAGTCGCATTCCGCTTGTTCATGAGCATGAGTATATTGCCTTGAAATTCGTTTGGAGCAGTGATAGTCGTCTTCATCAGTGGCTCCAATACCTGGCCACCTGCAGCGGGGAATGCCTTCCGGAATGCCATCTGGGTGGCCAGACTGAAGGCATAATCCGACGAGTCAGTAACGTGAGTGGCACCGTCGTTGATGACCATTTTTGTGCCAATGACTCTGTGGCCTAATAGCGGTCCCTTTTCGCATGTCGATTCGAAGCCCTTAGCGCAAGCAGTTAGGAATTTGTCGGGAATGTGTCCGCCTACGACCTGGCTTTCATAGTGATTGTCTTCTGCGCTTTCGTTGGGTTCTATCCATCCAGCAACTCGCGCAAAGTCACCAGGACCTCCGCTTTGACGGCGGAGAAGATAGTCGAAGTCAGCTCGTTGGGAAATGGTCTCTCGGTAGGCGACTCTCGGCTGGCCAGTTACGCAGTCTGTCTTGTACTCCCGTTTCAAACGCTCGACGTATACTTCAAGATGTAATTCACCCATGCCAGAAATAATCGTCTCTTCGCTCTCAGGATCCACATGGACCCGGAACGTCGGGTCTTCTCGCTGAAATCTGTTCATGGCTTTGCTGAAATTATCCGCGTCTGCAGTGCGCTTCGGTCTGATGGAAAGTGACATGACAGCATCTGGCACAAACATTGAGGACATGGTATACGGCAGTCCTCCATCGGTAAAAGTATCGCCCGATGCACAATCAACGCCGAACACTGCGCAGATCTCTCCAGCACCAACTTCAGAAACATCTTCCATTTCGTTAGAATGCATGCGAACAATCCTCGGTATACGAACTTTTTTATCTGTTCTGGAGTTAAATAGGTAGCTTCCTTTAGTGAGTGTGCCCTGATAAACGCGGATGTATGTGAGTTGCCCATAGTTGTTCTCCTCTAGCTTAAAGGCTAATCCGACAAAAGGTAAAGAGTTATATGGAATTAAATTGACTTGCAACTCGTCTTTGGACTTATCAAGAGCCGTGTTTGTGATCTGTGACGGATTTGGTAAGTAGTCGCAGACAGCATCGAGCATAGGCTGAATTCCTTTGTCAGCTAAAGCAGAGCCCATGAGAACAGGTGAGAAGCTACGTGCGATAGTAGCACGTCGGATAGCAGCTTTGATTTGGTCTTTCGTCGGCTCCTGCTCTTCTAGAAAAATCTCGCCAATCTCGTCGTCAACGTCAGCCAACTTTTCGATGAGTGCCTGACGTTTCTCTATCGCGAGATGTTGAAGGTTAGCTGGAATTGTCTCCGTCACTCTGACTTTGGTTCCTCTGGGTCCCTCAAAGTACAGAGCCTTCATCTCGATCAGGTCAATAACGCCCTCAAACTCGTCTTCGGATCCTATTGGAATCTGAATAGCAGCTGCAGGCATTTTGAGTTTGGCGTTAATTTGCTCCACAGCTTTCCAGGGATTTGCACCCATACGGTCCATTTTGTTGACAAAAGAAATTCGAGGAACATTGTATCGCTTCATTTGACGATCCACGGTAGTAGTTTGTGATTGGACTCCGCTCACGGCGCATATGATCATCACAGCACCATCGAGAACACGGAGAGCTCGTTCAACCTCAATCGTAAAGTCAATATGACCTGGTGTGTCAATCAAGTTGAGGTGATAGGTCTCTTCCACCGCATTATTTGTCTTTTTCCAGTCACAGAAGGTAGCCGCAGATTGAATGGTGATTCCCTTCTCCCTTTCCAGTTCCATAGAATCCATCTTTGCACCAACGGCATCTTTGCCTCTTACTTCGTGTATTGCCTTGATTCGGCCAGTGTAGAAAAGCACGCGTTCTGTCACAGTTGTCTTGCCACTATCAATGTGTGCCTACGGCGGGTCAGTCGTCAACTTGAAGCATTTTCATTTGTAAAAGGGGATTATCTAACTGCAATGCCAATATTTCGGACCCTGGATAACCGACGGGCTTCGTCAGGTGCCATGTTAAAATCGATCGATTTGGAGCCAGAGGCTGCAACATCATCCTGGTGCTTAGTTGGCCTATGAAAGAGTAAGTCAGCAGCAAGTAACAAGCTTATTCTGCTCTCAGTCCAAGTGTCATCTCACGGTTCTGGAGCGCCTGTTGCGTAGCGCGCCTGGCTTTGGGCCAAGATTCTTGAATAGTCGAAGCCCATACACCGGTCAGGTCTGCTGCATCGGGGGGCTTGCCACCCCGGACCCAGCAAAAGATGGCGATTGAGCCATCTGGCTGCTCCTGGTATGTTCATAACGACGTATACCTTTACAGCATATCCAGAAGTCTACATGCGGCGTAACTGGATTTTTCCCTGGTTAGAAGATCCTCGAGTCGCTGTCACGTGACGCTGGATGTGTATCCACCAATGTCGATTGCGGTCAGGGAAGGATTACCAGACACGCATGAGTGGAGTAACGACAACGCACGGATAATAATAATTCTATGCTATCCCTTTGGGTGCGGTAAGGCGCCAACCAGGTCACGGGACCCACACCTGCCCGATATATACTAGGTACCTCTTAGCCCCTTAGTATTCCTTAAGAAAATTATTTTAATAGTATTATTATATAAATTATTTTATAATATCTTTTAAAAGTAATAAAAGTAATATTTTAAAAAATCTTTTTAACCTAAAGCTATTAGCTTATATTAATAAATACTACCTTTAAGAGCATTTTACTAATATAGGTATTTTTTAACCTTTCTATAAACTTATAAGAATAGCTACTAAATTTTAACCTATTTAATTAAAACCTTAGAAGCCTTATATTATATAGCTTTTATTATTACTATTAGCTTTTTTCTAAGAGTTTATACCTATTTTCTTAAATATAAAGATAAGTAAAATATATAAATTTAGATTTCTAAATTATATAGCTAGTATAAAACATTTATAAAGGTTGGTATAAAGGCTAACTATTATAAGAAAGTCTATTTTTAGCTTAGAATTTTAATTTTTATAAGAATTTATATAAAAATAAGGTTTAAAGAATACTAAAAAGCTAGCTTACTAAAAAAGCTTTACTAAATATATTTTTTTCTTAAGTTTATAACTTTAAACTACTTTTCTTAGCTTTAATAAAAAATTTACCTTTAGCCTTATAAGTTATTTAGCTAATGTTTTTTTATTTTTTTTCTATTATTTTTTAGTAGTTTTATATAGTATAAAAAGCATTAATAAAATTATAAAATCCTAGCTTTTTTATATTTATTAATAAGAGAATCATACTATATATAGAAAGGTTTGGAAAACTATAATAATAGAATTAAAGCTAATATTAATAAGCTTTAAACTATAAATTCTTATTAAATAAGGTTATTTTTTATAGTAAATTATATACTTTTTTATATAAAAATTTAGCTTTAAACTTTACTTTTAAAGATAGTAGCTAAAGAAATAAAGAAAAGTTTTTATTTAAATACCTAAATTAAATTCTATATAGTATATAATTATATTATTAGTAAAATAGATACTATAAGCTAATTATTATATAATTATTAATAATCTCTTTTTTATAAGAAATCTCTTTACTACTTTTTGATAGCTAGGCTTTAAAGCTATAAATATAGCTTATATTCATAATAGTATTTTATATCTATTTATTAAAGTAAAAAAGGTAAATAAATAAAAGATTTAATAGCTTTATAGCTATATTTATCCTATTTTTAGTTATGAGGGTTAAGTAAGGAATTAAATAATTTAATGAAATATATTATTTATATACTAATTTTATTCTTTAATACCCTGGGTTAATAATATTACTTAAAAAATTAACATATTTATATTATTCGTTTCTATGGTTTAAAAAGGTAATAAATTTATTTAAGTTCTTTAGTAATAACTGATATTATTAAAGTCTTAAGTATAGGTGATATAGTAAAACTTTAGTAATTTATTACTAAAAAAGCTAATATTGCTATTTTTTATAATAAATTATAATAACTATATAAAGGAAGTTAGTATTAGTAATTAACTAAAAGCTTTCAAAATTTTAATATTAAGATTATAAAGATAATTAATAGTTTTTAATATAAAAGTTCCTTTTACTTACTTTTATAAATACTTTATTAATAAGCGTTCTGTTATAACCATTCCCTACTATAACTGCATTTACGGAGCGCGTATAGCTAGCCTTATAGAACTTAAGGGGGCATAGAAGTTATAAGGCATATAGTGTACTAAAAAGGTATATAAAAGAAGAAGTATATATATTTATATAATAGGGTAGAGATTTATACCTTTAAGTATTACTTTTTACTTAGTAGTTATATTATAATATATTCTTTATATTTTAGTCTTTACTTTATTATATAGTATTTTATATTAAGCTTTAATAATTAAATCTCTCTTTTTTTTAAGATTAGTAAACTATTAACTAAATTAAAATACCCATTAAAAAAATTATTTATTTAATTAATTATAATTTTATTATAAATTTATAAAAAGCTAACTATTTATTAAATATAATTAAAAAGAAAGGGTATTTTATAATTAAAAACTTTAACCTTATTTATATAAATACTTAGAATATTAATTAAGAAATAGCTTTTAATAAAAAAATTAAAAAATAGCTTAATTAATATAAGCTACTTAAATAGCCTATAAATATAAGAACCTTAAAATACTTTAAAAGTCCTTTAAAAAAATTAACTTTACTAAAAATTATAAAAGTAATAAGCTTAGTATTATTAATACCTTTTATATTAATTATATTATAATTACTAAGCTATAAGTTTATTTTATAATTATAATATTCCTTATATATATAAAACTTATAAAAGCTTAACTTAAAGCTTTTATATATTAAGGTAATATTTATAAAAGCTTTTAAAATTTCTTATTAAATTTATATATAGTATTTACTATAAATTTTAATATTTTCTTTAAAAATACTACTAAAGTAATATATATTAATAATTACTATATTAATAATATAAAGTATTAATAAATATAATATATTACTATTAATAGCTCTAAAAACTTTAAAGAGTATACTTAAATGAAATTTATAAAATAGCTTAAAATAAAAACTATTAATAAAAATATATATTATTTAAAAGCTATTAAAGTATTAATAAACCTTTAATAAAATAATAAAATATTATTTTAAATTCTTTTTTAAAAATAAAGTAAAGTTAAAGCTAGGCTTTTTAAAATTATTTTAAAATAACTTTAAATTTATATATTTTTTAATAGCTTTAACTTTATTATTAAAAAGTAAATACTAAGCTAGGAGTTTTTTTAAAGCTAAAACTATTTTTAAAAGTAAAGCTAAAAAGTAAAAGTTATTAATAAAGAATCTTTAAGTTATTAAAAATATTTAAGTTTTATAAAGTATAAGTAATAAAGATTATACTCTTTAATAATAAGCTAAAAGTAATATAACTATAGAACTCTTAATAATAAAGACTTTAATAATATTTAATACTATAAGTGCTAAAAAAAGGGGTATATATCCTTTAAATACTTAAAAGTAAACTATATTATATATAAAAGTAATAAATGTACTATAAGCTAGTATTATTTATATTATAAAAACCTAATATTGAAAACCTTAAATATAAACTTAATTTTAGTTAATACTAATAAGCTTTAAAGCTATACTCTCTTTATAACTAATACTCTTTATATAATAAATACTTTAGTTATTAATAAAGTAGTTAAATATAAAAAAATCAATAATAAAAGAAAAATAAAGATATTTATATAGTAAAATTACTATTAAATAGCTATTAAGGTATTGTTTAATTTAAAAGCTAAAAAATTCATTATTGATTTAAAAATATTAAATAAAACAAACTAAATAAATATAAAAGTAAATACTATACTATTAGCTAATACTTTAATTAAAGTACTTAATTATAGAAGTATATAAAATAAATTATGTAATATTACTAATAATATAGGTTATAGTAAAATATATCAACTTTACTACTATATTACTAATATATAAAAGAATATACTTTTAAAAGCTAACTAAGCTAAGAATTATAAGCTATAAGTTTTATTTTAAAGTAATAATATTAAAAAATATTTTATAATATAAAAATACCTTATATTTATAAAGTACTTAAAGTAAATTTACTATAAAAAAAGAATATAATTATATTATTAGTATTAGCCTTAATATAAGTAAAAAGAATACTTAAATATAGTAAAGGTAAAGCTAGCTTATAAATAAAGAAAAATAACTTAGTAAAACTATAGTAAAACTAGTATAAAAAATAATAAGTAAGTAAATAGTAACCTAGCTAAGAAGGAGCTACTAAATATATATACTAACTTTATAAATATATTTTTAAAAAATCTTATAGGCTAGCTTTTTGCTTTAAAAGGTTATACTTATATAATTAAGCTAATTAATAATAAAATACCTTTTTAAGGGCTAATTTATAACCTTACTAAAAAAGACTATAAATTTTTTAAAAATATTTAGCTAATATATAATAAAAAGAATAAATTTAATAATTAATAAATCCTTTAAATACCTTAATTTTATTTATACTAAAAACAAAGGTTAGCTTAAGCTATATAGTAACTATTATAGCCTTAATAAGGTTATAAAAAAGAATAAAGCTTTATTATTATTAATTTTAGAAATTCTTAATTAATTAAAGAAGGTAAAGGTAGTTATAAAGGTTAACTTAAAAAATATATATTATTAGCTATATATTTATAAAGGTAATAAATAAAAAATAGTATTTTACTATTAATATAAGTACTTTAAAGATTTTATAATACCTTTTAGCTTTATAAATATATAAGCTACTTTTTAAAATATATTAATAATATATTAAGGAAGCTTATTAATACTATTTATATTATTTATTTAAATAATATTTTAATTTATAGTAGTAACTTAGTAGTATATAAAAGGTATATTAAATAAGTTTTATAAAAACTTTAAAAAGCTAAGCTTTATACTAACCTAAATAAATATAAATTCTTTACTATATATACTAACTTTTTTAGCTTTATTATTATGCCTAATAGTATTAAAATAAAGCCTAAGTATATTAAGGTAGTAATAAAGTAGTAGCGTCTTTATAATATATTAAATATTTAGTATTTCCTTAAATTTATATAATTTTATAAATACTTTATTTAAAAATATAATATAATTACTATTTTATTTACTAATTTATTAAAAGGTAAAAATAAAAAGGCTTTATAGCTAAGTAATAATAAGCTAGTGTAATAGATTTAAGCTAGAAGCTCGGACCCTTAGAGGAGCAGAAGAGGCTACACTGCAGAGAAACAATAATTACTAGGTGCATGCCCTATAAGCCCTAAGCAGTCCTATTTAGGGTATTTATAAATAAATAAAGTAGAAAACTATAGAAGATTTCTCTCTCCCTTTCCTTTCTCCTTAAGAGTAATAATATCTTTTATTAACGCTAGATCGCAGTAGCCTCTAGGCCAGTCTATAACAGCTAGCTATATTTAATTAAGTTAAATAAAAGTTTTTAAAAGCCTTTATTTTTATTTATTTTATTTAAAGGTATTATTAAAAATAAAGATAAATATATTAGCTTTTACTACTGAAGCTATTATAGCTTAACTATAGCTAAGGAGTTAGTACTTTATAGCTTATATATTATAAAAGCTATTAAGCCTAAAACTAAAATATATAATATTAAATAATAAGCTTCTTACTATTTAAAAGGCTTTTTAAATCTAAAGGTATTACTTAGCTTATTTAAAGCACTTTATTTAAATTATTATAAATCACTTAAATTATAAGTATTTTACTATAAAGCTAAAGCTATTTAGCTACTAAGTAAATACCCTTAATAAGCTATATTTATTTCATTTTATTATAAAGTAATAGCTAAGTAAGCTAAACTTTATAAATAGCTTATTTTAAAGACTAAACTTTTTTCTAAAAAAGATAGTAGCTAAAGTATTTATATTGTATTTACTACAACATTTTACTAAGTTTATAGCTAGTAAGTCGTATAGCTATAATATATAGCTAGTAGCTAATACCTTTGTTGAAATAACAGGGTTATTTACAGGGGATTCCTCACTATTAGTGCTATAATTATAGCGCTTATAGAAGCATCTTATAGGGGGGCTTTGCTAGCT
>SRPU01000194.1:0-27316 GCA_018360185.1 Claviceps lovelessii
AGAGAAAAAAAAAAGAGAAAAAAAAAAAAAAAAAAAAAAAAAAAAAAAAAAAAAAAAAAAAAAAAAAAAAAAAAAAAAAAAAAAAAGAGAAAAAAAAAAAAGAGAGAGAGGAGAGAGGGAGAGAGGAAAACTAGATAGAATGGGATCCTCTGCTTGCCTGCTTGCCAATATCATGTACATGACGACACCGGTGACCTGGAGAAAGAAAATCACATTGGTAGTTTTCGCAACAGGCTTCTCCAGTTCAGCCACGTTTAATCACATCAGTTTTTGAATCATCAAGTGCGTAACGATACAGGTGATTTGCTTCATAGACATTTGTAATTCATTCATACTCTTTGTTGAGCCAACATTTTTATTTCTGAGACTCTAGAGCCCACTTGCGTGACAAGTCCATAGCCGTAGCGTTCCCCTACCTGAAACGCATAAATGCAATTCTGAAAGATGCCAGAACCACGCCGAGAAAGCCCCGCCGCAAACCCTCCCTATATCCATCGATCCATCCAGCCATAGAAAAAAGATGTCGTCCCCTCTCCTCGTTCCCCCCCCCCCCCAAGTAAACAAGGCATTTATCGGTTGCTCTTGGCGACACGCTCCAACTCGTCCTTCTTCTTGATAGCGTATGAGTTGCTGCTGCCCTTGGCGGCGTTGATCAGCTCCTCAGCTAGGCACTCAGCAATCGACTTGATGTTGCGGAAAGCGGCTTCTCGGGCGCCAGTGGTGAGCAGGGCGATGGCCTGGTTGACACGGCGGAGAGGGGAAACATCGACGGCTTGTCGACGGACGGTGCCGGCGGAACCGATTCGGGTTGAGTCTTCACGGGGACCGCAGTTCACGATGGCGTCGACGGCGACCTGGATGGGGTTCTGGTCGGTCATCAAGTGGATCTATAGAGATAAGATTGACTGGTTAGATCGGCATGCTTCTCGGACGTGAATGACGGGCTTCTTGTGGTGTCGGATGAGAGGGCTCAAGAAAGACAAGTCCGGTATCGTGAGTTGTTTCTGGTCCCTTCACAATAATCGGTCTTGTCTGCTCCCAAGTCCCTGAATCCACCTTGCTCGAGGCCAAAAAGCAGTTTCTTCGTCATGGTGAATTAACGTACGATCTCGAAGGCGTGGGCGACGATGCGGACAGCCATCAGCTTCTTGCCGTTGTTGCGGCCGTGCATCATCAGAGAGTTGGTCAATCGCTCGATGATGGGGCAGTTGGCCTTGCGGAATCGCTTAACGGCGTATCGGCCAGCGGAGTGGGTGACATAGACGGGATTTCGCAGGGAAATGTAGTCACTATTTCGATTGAAAAGAAGTCAAATCCATCAGCATACGATTTCATACATGTATCGACAAGGAAGAAATTGCGGTGCGTTGGTGTCCCTCCATGATATTCTTTCCCACGTCGTTTGCGATAGTTTTATTGCGAGTTTCGCCCGAGGAGAACAAGGTTTTTGGGCTGGGAAATGGTGTTTTTTTTTTCTGCACAATGGTCTTGTGCATGATTGTGTTTTCTTCGCACGTACGTCAGAGAAATGTCCCGAACCTCGACATCGTAGTCCCACTTGTTAAACAACTTAATGTTGCCGACCTCCTTCACGACATCCTTGGGGAGAACGTCGGAGACAACATTGGTCTCGACCTCGATATCGCCACCGTCAGACATATTGGGCTGTTTGCAGTCGATAATATATCCGGTCTTCTTGGCTGGGCGGGCGGACTGCGGGTTAGTAGTGCAGGTTGGGCGAGATGGGTATGTTTTTTCTCAAGTAAGTTTTGAGATTGATGCGCTTCGCCGCTGGGGCTCGGCAAGCGAGAGGGAGCGAGAGAGAGTAGGGTTGGCTTGGTATTTTCTCGGCATTGGTGGGCGGATCTGACGAATCAGAAGTCGCATGATAATCGGTACGTATCCTGCCGCACTTGTTGTGTTAGGGCACGCCTGCCCTGGGTGAGACGCCAATGGGGCGTAGTGAATGGCCAGCCCACTGCCCGCCTGGACCCTCCTCTCTGGGAGAGTGCGTGTGGGAAGAACGTCGTCGTCTGCAGGTTCAATCTAGTTGGAAAAACTCCCGTTCTTTCCTCCACACTCCCGTCAACGACAAGCACATCAGAACAAAATGGTACGCCGAACACCACCCCGTCCATGATTAATTCCCTCATTTCAAAAGGCGCTTCAAGTCCGCGACGAGATGAGCATGCCGAAAGAAAAGAAAAAATACACACACGCGCGCACAAGGAGGACGGATGAACAAGACAGATCGAAGAAAAACGCCCTGAATTGGTGCACGATCATGCTAACGCAGGACTTTGTCTCTCGACAAACTGTAGGCGCCTGCTGCTGGAGCTAAGAAGCAAAAGAAGAAGTGGTCCAAGGGCAAGGTCAAGGACAAGGCCCAACACGCTGTCCTTCTCGACAAGGCCACTTCAGAGAAGCTCTACAAGGATGTTCAGTCCTACCGTCTGGTCTCGGTCGCTGTCCTCGTCGACAGAATGAAGGTCAACGGTTCATTGGCTCGCCAGTGCATTCGGGATCTCGAGGAGAAGGGCCTCATCAAGCCCATTGTCACGCACAGCAAGATGAAGATCTACAGTACGCTACGCACCGACCCGACCTGGCGATATACAACGCAAATGCAAGCTTGTTTCTTGTGCTAACGTGTTCTTTCTTTTCCTTTAGCTCGCGCCGTCGGCGGTTCCTAAATCAGCTAAATAGAATAAGTTTTGTGTCTGGAGTATCGGTGTCTGAATGGACTGCGCGTCATAGCAGAAGCAGCCATGAAAGTGGAGGCTCTTTTTTCTGCAAATAACACAAGAACAAAAGTCTGGTTGGGACGAATTTATGCTCGGTATTATAGCATACAAAGGCCCGGAATTGCGCCTTGGCATATGACAATGGAATGAAGGATCTTCGAATCAAGTAATTACTCTTTTCACGTGACATGTGATGGCTTGTCTATAAAAGAAGGCGTGAATTACGATGAGAGCCCTCCGTTGGGAATTAAATCTATCGACGCCGATAAGACGACAAGGCTCTTCGGCCTTGTGCCAAAAGAAACCATATATCAAGAATATACCAGTTGTTTTGCCCAAGAATCCCGCTGAAGAGCTCTGCTGTGATATACCTTCGTACATATCGTACGTGTGCAGGGACAGGTTCAACAATGGGACAATAATCCTGCGAGAGCGGAGCGACGGATCTTGATTGCCGTTGAATAAAGGACATTGCGAATGAGTAAATCTCCGCCTCCGTCCGCTTGTGAGTACTGTCTGTCTTAATACGACAGTCTCGGGCCAAGGGGCGAAGATATTGACACTCAGCCTGTTCCAAACACTATTTGAAGAGCGCAGACATACCGACGACTGATAAGCACCGGACAGTCGTTGAAGGATAATCTTCAAATCATTCGACCTCTCGTTCCACAAAGATGCATCCAGCAGTGCTTCAGAGGCAGCGCACGAATACTATCCATGCAGGGCATCTTCGTCAGCAACTATTTGTACCCAAGCGTTTGACATGTCACCACAACGACCAAACAAGCTCAGTGAATTGAAGCCACGCGGGTCAGGTATCCATAAACCAAGTGTACGAATGGCAGAGTAAATGATTTGCCAGGCGCATCGCGCGAACGTCACATTCGGCGAAGGAAAAGACAAGAGATTGTTCAGACCCTGGCAAGCAAGATACGTCAATTGTAATGCAGCAGACGCCCTACCAGACACTGGATAGATAGTATGTACGACTTATCTCGGAGGAGCCGAAAGGCTTGTTTCGGGACACCAATTGACGACAACTTTAGCCCGACCTCGTATAACGCCACGCTCAAGTGAGCTCAACCCAGAATCAGTAAAGCTTTGCGTGAATAAAACATGAAGAAAAAGATAAAGCATTGCCGATTGAATACTTTATACGTTATAGAATTCTTTATACGCTGAAACAGGTGTTGTGTAAGCAAGGAATCTGCCAACAAATGGCTCACGCATGCACAAAAGAGCGATCGAGTCGTGGATGCTGCCAATTGTCAGGCTTGTATGGCCTGGACCAGCCATACCTTGATCGGCCTGAGCGAACGGGGCTGTGAATAGTGGACAGGTCGTGCACGACGACGCAGGTAGAAGAACGGATGGAGAAAAGCTTATCGAGCTTGGGAAGTTGTAACGGCCCATGCTGTGGTTGTGTTGTCGCTTCGGCGTCCTCTTCACAATATCCATTCGGTGCACGAGGAGGCTACACCTCCGTATCCAAGTACCTACCCATACGAAGTTTCAATAGCTTATTGGATACATGTATACTGAAGGCTGCCCCAATAAGCTGTCGACTGAATGTGGGTAAGTACGAACATATTGGCTTCTCGGCACCAAAGGGATAGGGCGTATAAAACCCCACGCCACGATACTAATTTTGGCAGTCACGCACATGAGAGCACACACATGCAGGTGAGTGAATGACGGAGGTGTGTAATCCTTGGCATCCGTTGTGTGCGGAGAATAATATGGGAAATACAAAGGAAAGATACTTAATGAATCAAAGAAAAAAAATCATGCCTACAGTGGCGTACCAAGCAGGTACTGAAGCAGCAGCAGCTCCCTCTGACTGACTGAGGCCAGGTGTGCTCAAGTCCAATAAAAATTATAGAAAAAAAATTCTCGGGGTGAACCGGTATCTCAGCTTGGAGACCCCGTTTCTCAGAGAACCATGGATACTAGCAGGTCACTGCGTATCCATCATGTACTTTAATGTGCTCAGAAACGCCAATCGTAGCCATGAGCTACATTCGGGTACAGCGTGAGTACCTCGGAGGTAGTTCCCGCTTTGAGCCTGAGGCTGCCAAGACTGTTCGCTGTTGCCGTGGAAAACAAGAAGCATCCTCCCTGAGATTCGCCGTGGTGACTGGGGTCGAAGAGCGGCGGTACCTCGATGCGCCCGCAAACTGTGTGTGCATGTCAAGTACTCGTGCTTAGGTTCCTGAGGATACTAAGTGGTGGCTCTAGCGCGGGCCGGGTAGATTCGCTCAAAACCAGTCCTAGTTGAGACGAGGCTCCGCCGCAATTTTTTCCCTCTCCCCCAAACCCGTCCACCAGCCGGCGCAGAATTTATTTCGCTCGACTGCCCGTACACCTCCTTTCTCCTTTCCCTTCCTCTTTCAACCATCTCCCCTCAGTCCTTTGTCTTGTTTTCGGATAAAGTGCCATCATCAAAATGTCTGGTGAAGCTCCTCAGAAGGTCCTGGGCATGCCGGTAAGTTTCTCTGTTCTCTTTTGCTCTTGTTTTTTTCCGACTTTTTCCGCATGCACAACCGCGTTTGCGATAAGGAGACACGACGGAGCCATGTGGCCACGATGGGACCTGTCCCACGCCCATTGCTCAACTGCAATAATGGGAAGCAGTTGGAGCTCGGCATTTGGTATCTACCGCTTGAGATGGCAGTTTTGCTTTTTTGATGCTCGGACCATCTTACCAGCTCCTGTTGATGGCCTCCCTTGACTCAACGCGAGCTGATGTCGGAAAATGGAGGCTGCTCATTCACCCCGTCTGTCTGCCAAAGAAATGAATACAAGCTAACGCTCGCGATTCTAGCCCTTCGTGGCCGACTTCTTGAGTACGTTGCAATAGTCGATCTCTTCCTGAGCGATGATAGACGTCAATATCTGTGCCGCTATACCATCACCTGACACCTGATTTGATGTGTCAGGATTTCCACAGACTCTGATGTACTAACTTTATTGTAGTGGGTGGTGTCTCTGCCGCCGTCTCGAAGACCGCTGCTGCCCCTATTGAGCGTGTCAAGCTCTTGATCCAGAACCAGGATGAAATGATCAAGGCTGGCCGTCTGGACCGCCGCTACGGCGGTATCAGCGACTGCTTCAAGCGCACCATGGCCGACGAGGGCGTCATGTCCTTGTGGCGTGGAAACACCGCCAACGTCATCCGATACTTCCCCACCCAGGCTTTGAACTTTGCCTTCCGTGACAAGTTCAAGAAGATGTTCGGCTTCAAGAAGGAGCGTGATGGTTACGCCATGTGGATGGCTGGTAACCTTGCTTCTGGTGGTGTACGTTGTTTCCCCCACCCTATTAGATCCAGGGTTCTTCATAATTGGTACACACAGTCAGACTGACAAAACATTTCTCTCCCACACAGGCTGCTGGTGCCACTTCTATGCTCTTCGTCTACTCTCTGGATTATGCCCGTACCCGTCTTGCCAATGACGCCAAGTCCGCCAAGGGTGGCGGTGAGCGTCAGTTCAACGGCCTCGTCGATGTCTACCGCAAGACTCTCGCTTCTGACGGTATTGCTGGTCTCTACCGTGGTTTCATGCCCTCTGTCGCTGGTATCATTGTCTACCGTGGTCTCTACTTCGGCATGTACGACTCTATCAAGCCCGTTCTCCTGGTCGGCAACCTGGCCAACAACTTCCTCGCCTCTTTCGCTCTTGGTTGGTGCGTCACCACTGGTGCCGGTATTGCTGCCTATCCTCTTGACACCATCCGTCGTCGCATGATGATGACCTCTGGTGAGGCCGTCAAGTACAAGAACTCCTTCGATGCCGCCCGCCAGATCATTGCCAAGAACGGCGTCAAGTCTCTGTTCAACGGTGCTGGTGCCAACATTCTCCGTGGTGTTGCCGGTGCCGGTGTGCTGTCCATCTACGATCAGCTCCAGCTCATCCTCTTCGGCAAGGCCTTCAAGGGTGGCTCTGGTTAAGATGCCTTTTGTGTGTTCTGTATAAATTCTTCCGCGCTGAAGGTCCAAGGATCGGGGCGTGAATAGGGTGGGCTTGGTATAAATGTCCGCTAATGGATCCAAAATAAAAATGGTGGATTGGAACTGGGCAGAAGGGTGAAAGTTGGAGGGACAAGAGAAAAGAAAACACTGTTCCTTTTGTGTGTTCCTGTGCAACAGATGCTCTTTACGGGTTAGACTGGCATCGGCATGGCGTATTACTCCTTCGGCACTGCCGGGGCTTTTCTAGGTCGATGTACTTATACACAATGCAATTTCTCTTGATTTTTCTTTGTCAAGTTATCCTCTCGTTCCCAGCAGTTGAGCACAAATCAAGTGATGAGCTATGAATGGTGATGTTGATGATGCTGTAACGAGAAAGTCATCATGTCGGGTGAGCTGGCGACACGCTGATGCTTCTTTTGATGACTAAGGAACATGACCACCCGCGTTGCCATGACGTGCCGATCTTGCAACCCGATCACGTCTTAACATATACATGTACATATATTTCTACCATACAATCCTGACGGACTTGATCGTCCCTTGATCCAGAGCCTCCTTTACCAACAAAGCGGCTGGCCTCGACCGCCATTTCTCCCATTTTCCATGCCCACCGGAAGGCCATCAGGCCGTGGCCGCGGGCGAGGCAGAGGCTCCACGAACACCCGGCAGGCCACAGAAACACCCTCGGCCTCAGCATCCGCGTCGGAGCAAAGCGATGAAGCCTTGGATTCGGACGAAGTCGAACACGGCGCCAATCAACGACGCCGAGCCCGTGCCGCACCCCGCGCAACCGACCAGACAGAAGAGGCAGCGGCGCCGGAAAAATCCATCCCCAAGGACCTTCTCACGCGGATGCTGCACGAGTTCTTCACGAAGGAGGCTACGAGGATATCGCGGGATGCGAATGCGGCGGTGGGGAAGTACATGGATATTTTTGTGAGGGAAGCTATTGCTCGGGCGGCTGTGGAAAAGAATGCAGGGTTTCTGGAGGTGAGTTTTTCGTCTTCTTCTTTTTCGTTCTTTTTCAATGTTTTTATATCTCTTCAAGATCTATACTTCATGAAAAAAAGCTTGAATGGCTTATGTGAATTCTTTTGGATTTTCTCCATTAGGTGGAGGACTTGGAAAAGGTAGCGCCGCAGCTTTTGCTGGATTTGTAAAAAAAAAAAAAAAAAAAAAAAAAAACGGAAAGGCGTAGCAGACGGGTTTGGGTTCACTGCAAGTTACCCGGGCGTTTGGGGAACGGGGATTTTGAACAATGGGAAACCCTGAATGGGAAGTCCTGATTACAACTTGACATTGATAATACATACTGTATAAATCTGTCCGCCACGGGGAGGGCGCCACTTGGGCCATGGCAACGTTCGTGCCGGGCCTGCGACGTTGTTGTGACATGCGGCGACGTGCTGCGACGTGCCACGGCTGTGGTTGAAACGGGGACCGTCGCGCCTGCGTCGGAGCCACCTCAGTTGACTTATAGCGAGCGGTGCGCACTGCTCACTGCTCGCCACGACAGCTGCGCATTGGACATCCGTCGACTTGTCGACCGTTGACACCACAACATCTCGAGCCGACTCTCTTGTCTCCAAAACACTCATCTCGAGTCCCTCCTCCGAGCGCGAGTCTCAATTGACTAGCGTCTCCGAGCACAATGGGCAAAAGATGGTCCCTTTCACTTGTGACACAGAAAGCCCATGAATCGTCACGGCTGGCGACGTGATGTGGTGCCTGATCGACGTGCGTTTCCTCTTCTGCAGATTATCTTTGCCTTTCCCGTCACGTTCTCTCTCATGCTCGGGGCTTTTCTCATGTGTTGTTCTTAAACAGTCTTCTTTCTTTCTTTCTTTCTTTTCCTTTCCAATACACCTTTTTTTACGGACACGCGTGAGTTGCAACCCCCCCTCTCACGGTGAGCCAACTACACTTGGCAACGAAACGAATATACCCAACGAGTCGACGAAACTTTCGGTCCATGTGTGCGCAAAAGCTTATCTGCTGTTAATGTTGGTATATCTTACCTGATTGTACCTTGATTCTGGGGGGCTCTTTTTATTTTCTGCCCTTTCAATATATATACACACACAGACGATTTGAATGCTCTGTGGAAAGAGCAACGACGACGAACAAGGCGTTCTTCATCTTTTTTTTTTTAATACCCCGGTTGTTGGATTGGATTGGATTGCATATGCAAAAGGCCACGACAGGGAGGTTTGAGAATAACCTTGTGTCCCAAAAACAATGCACTTCATATATTGTGCTCTTGCGGCCCTGGTGGGCGTTGCTCAAGGTACGTCAGACTCGACTCGCCTCGACTCGGCGGTATTCTTTTCGACTTCCCTTCTTTTCTTCCGCCATGCACATGTGTATACTCATACTGACTGCATCACCTTCACCTAGCCACGGACGTACATGTCGTTGCCGTGGGCAAAAACCCACACCTCAACCAAACAGCCCTCAAATACTTCCCCGACAGGATCCAAGCCCAGCCAGGCAGCATGGTGCAGTTCCAGTTCTGGGCAGGCAACCACACCGTCACGCAGTCCAGCTTTGACAAACCGTGCGTGTCCATCTCCAGTGTCAACGCCAGCGCCAGAGGCATCTTCTCGTCCTTCCAGCCCGTGGCCGCCAGTCGGGACATGGGCATGATTCCCGTCTTCACCGTCCTCATCAACGATACCAAGCCCATATGGCTGTTTTGCAGCCAGGGCCCTCACTGCCAAATGGGCATGGCCATGGTCATTAACGAGAATACGGCCGCGAATGCGACGCGCTCGCTGGAGAATTATGTCGCGCTTGCGCGGAAAGTGCAGAAGCCGGGTGGCGTGGAGATTTCCATGGCGGGCGGGAGCAATGCCTCTCGGTCTTGGAATGAAACCACTACCAAGAGCGGAAGCAGCATTTCGTTATTCATCTCTGGTACCGGTGACTCGTTGGCGACCGCTACCGCTGCCGCTGGTGGTGATGGTGGTGGTGATGGTTCTTCTCCTCCGGCTGTTACGACGCCTGTGGGAGATCAGCCTCTTCCGGCGCAGACGACTGCTCCGCTTACGGCCGGGTGTGTGTCCCTTACTGTGCCGGGAACGATGCTTGCTGTTCTCGGAGCTGGCTTTATGCTTTTGTAGAGTACGCCATCTGGGGGGAAACTGTTCAGCCAGCAGAGGTAACAAGAAGGAACCATGTAATGGTGATGTAAATGTGAGGAGTGGCAATATTTGTCTCTGTAGATTAGCATTGTCCATTCCGTAGGTATAACTTTCGGTCATAGCCCCCTGCTGAGAAGTTGACGGGTTTCTTTTCTTTGCTTTTCTTTTCTCTCTTTTCTTATTTCCCCTCTCTTTTCTTGCTAAAAACCGTGTTTATTTGTTTTCACTGTGCGATAAACATACATGTGTATGTAAACATGAGGCTCAGAAAGTAATACGGGCCCCAAAAGCCTCTTCTGCGATTTTCATGTCCTAGGTACTTTTGCACCAGTAGGCAGTCCTCATGCGCGAGGGGATGAATGCGCAACATCACGAGAATCATACCCGCATCTCCACACTCACGACGTGATGAAAATAAGCAACAGGTGACAGGTCGAGGATGCAACGACTCCCACAAACACGGTAACATGATTCATTCGGAATTCCACGAGGACATAAAATCTTTTTTTATTTCTTATGTTTTTTTTGTTTTTTTTTTTTGCCAACACATATCTACTGCTCTTTACGGCTCCTCTTAACCCTCCCCTGTTGGGCCTGCGCACAAAGCCCCCTCCGCGGCAACTTGTCCAGCCACCCTTCCTCCCTCTTGACCCGCCCGACCATGGTATACTTTTTGCTGTTGGCGAAAAAGTCGACCCAGTGCTTGAGCGCATTGTAGGCCCGTTCCTTGGCCCTGGCCATCTCCTCCGCGCGCAGCTGCTCCATCTCGGCTGCCGTCCAGGCCTTGTCCACCTCCGGGTCGTCCAGCGGCAGGAACATCTCCTCCACGCCGCGCAGGTCCGCCGTCTGGTCCTCGGCGAAGCAGCCCGTCACGAAACCCCTAGCTGCGTCGCGGCCCGCGAAGAAGTGATAGGACCCGCCGGGACCGTACATGCGGCGCCCGTTGGAGACGTCGTAGATGGTGCCGTTGATGGCGAGGTAGAGCGGCTTGGAGGGGTCGCGGCCGTCGTGGGCGAGGAGTTGTTGTTCGGTCATGTAGATGGGGCCGTTCTGTGGAGGAATGTATTTGGGTTAGTTTTCGGTTGTGTTTTCCATACATGAAAGACAAGGCATATTGACTCTTTCTATGTGGACATGGGACAATAGGTAATGGAAGGCTTTTCAAATGAATCAAAACGAAAAAAAAAAAAACGAAAAGAAAAGAAAAAAAAAAAAACGCACAAGTTGGGCTTTCCACCAGTCTAGGCGTAGATAGGAGGGCTTGTTCTTCATGCCCCAGAAGAAGCTATCGCCCCCGCTGATCACGTAGCTGAGGCCGCAGGAGGCGATGAGCAGGAAGGAGAGGACACGCAGCACGTCCACCCAGGGGGTGTAGTCGTCTGCTTCGGCATTCCGCTTGGACTTGGACTTGGTATTTGTCTTGACGAGATCGGGAACTTCATCGGCGGAGGGCGATGCGGCTTTGCGCTGCCGGAGCTGGGCGTCGTCGGCCATGGCTGGATGGTTGTGCGAGATGGATAGATGTGGTGGTGGTGGATGAGGACAGCCTGACGCTCTGGTGTAGTATAACTACCAGGCACTTTACTTGGTACAGACCGAACGTATTCCCGAGTATGACCAAGGGAGGCTTCCTGATTGGTTGCCAATTGGTTGGTCCGGAGGTCTACGGATTGGGTGATGCGAAGGGGCCGGGGATGCAAGGAAGGCCCGAGCTTCGGCCTGAACTTGTGTTGTTTAGTCTGGCTGTTGCGTCGTTGTTGCGTGCCTGTGTTGTGACGTACTTTGTCACTGCAGATATGGAACATTATGCAGTCTTTTTTTCCGACAATGCCCAGCGAAAACAACCCCCGACTTTGATTGGCCGCAGGTCTCCGGGATGATTTCCCACCCTTCGACCCTTTGACGGCCTCTTGCGCTTCGTCGCAATAACGAGGGCATGACGCCACAAGTCCGGGGAGCAATAGAAAACCCCTTCGAAAATACCGTTTCAGTGGCATTTGAATCTGCTTCAAAAGCAAAACCGACAATCTCTACAGCTTTACTCGGTTGCGCCTCACGCTCCATACGCACCTTTCGTATTTCGTTGCAACGACCGCGGTCACATGACAGCTTCGTTGCTCCGGTAACTAGTGACGCTTGGAGACGAAACAAGGGAGAGCGGCGGGGGTTCCACAAACTGTAAACACCAAGGGCGCCACGCCAAACGGGAATCCACTCAACCACAAACACCACAGCATATTCCACGCCAGCGAGCAAGCCCATCGACATTAAACCCAGCAACGTGGGCGTATCGCAGCCCAGTGGAAGTGACTCTCTCTTCAAATTTGAAAAAGACCGTCAAGCTACGAAGAAGCGACACACACACACACACACACACACACAGTGACAAACAACCCTTTGGCACAATGGATCCCGGCTCAAGCTTGCCCGGCTCTCCAGCTGGGGGCCCTCTCCAGCCAATTACCCCTGAGCGGGCGAACCGCCAAGATTCAATATTCTCGTCTCTACGGAGTGAAAGAAGAGACAGCATCGTTCATGATAAGATCAACCAGTTCAACAATCTCAGCATCGCCATGCAGTCGAAGCAAATGGAACGCAAGACGGCCGATGCCGCTCTAAAGCGTGCCGTACTGGGACGGGAAGAAGCAGAGGCCGAACTGAAGCGACTTCGCGAAGAATCTGAACTCTTGCGAAAAGAGGTCGAAGAAGGAAGAGAACGGGAACGAAAAGTAGGAGAACGGCTGGAAGCCGTCATGGTGAGTGACACGAAGATTCACGTGGATGCTCGGGCATGCAGCCAAGGGGCAGCTTTTAGGGAAGGGGGGTAGTGAAGAGGAGCAAGAAGAAAGCAGAGATCCGGGAGCTAAAGAGCTGACATGGTGTATGCACAACAGGAGAACTATGGACGCGCCAAGGAGACGCATTCACATACCCAGGCCCTATGGGAAAAGGAAATCAGACGGGCTAGGAAAGAAAATTTCAAGAGCCAATCCACCATAGTCAAGCTACAGGAGGAGCTCAAATCCGCGCGAGCCAGCAACAAGTCGATCGAAGAAAGCCTCCAACGCGAGAAGGAGCGAAGCAAAACTCGCGAGCAAGAAGCCTTCACTGCGCGATACCAGATTGTCGGTGTTCAAGAACAGCTAGACCAGGCTCTTGAGCGTATCAAGCTCGTGGAGCAGGAACGGGATGCATTCAAGACTGCCGCTAAGAACGAGGAAGTCGCCCGCATAGCTGCCGAAGGCAGAATCCCACTTCCTACAAGCCACGACCCGACTGATGAGTTTGCATCGCCGCAGAAGATGAAGACGAAGAATAATAAGAATAATTCGCTCGCCGCGGTCAGAAGCGAGAGCGGACGCGTGTCACTGTCGACCATGGAGATCATGTCCTCGGCGGCAAGTGAAATGGAAATCGAGGAGCTGAGCACACAGGTCTTGTGGGAGAGGCAGCGGGCCGATCGAGCACAGGAAATGATTGAATTTTTGCAGGCCGAGTGCGAGATGCGCCTTTGTTCTTGCTCCAAGACCAGGAACTCGAGAAAGAGCGTGGAAGCACCGCAAAAGAGACGGCGCGTGTCGACAGAGCCAGAGGAGCAAAAGAGGCGACGCGTGTCGACAGAACCGGAGGAACAAAATAGACGACGCGTGTCCACGGAACCGGAGGAGCAAGCCGTCATAGTCGTCAAGGAAGAGACTAGGTCGCCGCAATCGCAACCGGCCGAGTCGCAGACGTCCTTGCGCAGCTCTCGGCCATCTCTCCGACCCTCGCCACCGCCCGAAGACCAGGATGAACGGCGGTCACAGCCAGATTCCGCGCTACAGCAGGCAGTCAAACCAGTGGTCGAGCCAGTGGTCGAGCCAGTGGTCGAGCCAGTGGTCGAGCCACAGTTTGAGAATAAGCCGGGTATGGAGGAGATGGAGCAGGAAGCAGACGAGGAACAACAGGAACTGCACCATGTCAGGTCAAGAAAGGGACCGCGGCGAAGCACCATCTTCTGTCGCAAGGAGGGAATCTTCCGAACCGTGTCAGAGGAGGAGGCCGCAGCATTTGAAGCTCAGCAGAAAGCGGTCGTTTCTATTGAGCCGACCATTGATGAAGACGCAGCTGGCGCGGAGCAAATGCTTACAACCACAGAAACCGCTCCAAGCCCCCGGACATATGCTCGCACACCCTCTGTGGAGCCTCCTGCATTTGCACTTATCGGACGACAGGAGCGCAACTCGTTGGATTTCCTCCTTGAAGACCCGCACGATGGTGACAATGACGATGACAACGCTCAGTCGGCGGCAGTATCCCTGCCCAGTCTGCCCGCGATCCCAGCCGTACCGGATGCGGAGCCCGGGAGGAGGTCCGCGACGGCGACAGCAACAGGAACAAGAACAAGAACAAGAACATCAACAGTTCGCAGTCTGTCCCCCGCACGATCTTCCGTGTCGCGAGCCCACAGCACATCCACAGCCTCCTTCACCGTGACCACAACGGTGCCTCTTCGCGAGGACGAGGCACGCTCCAGCTCGGCATTCAACGAGCGACTGCGAACCCCTTCGCACGGAAGCAGTGCCAGTTTCGATTCCACAGATCCCGCCATGACGCCCACCATGACCCGAGAGCAGGCTCTGGCTCAGATTCGCGAACGGAGAGGCAGGGCGCGAAGCGCAGCCCAAGCAGCCACCTCATCAAGCGGAAGGAGAGCGGTGGCGGCCTCGACGTCGTCGGCGTCGTCGATGACGATGACGAGGCCCAGAGGACGTCCTCCTAAGAGAGACGTGAGTGCGCCTATTGTCAAGGCGACGCCGCGGCACAGATGAAGAATGGTTGTGATTTTCCGGCGCGTTTTGTGCCGAGCGTGAATGGTTAGTTTGGGGATGGTTGGATGAGTTTTGTGCTTTTTAGCCTATGATATTTTTTTTTCTACTTTCCCTCTCTAATTCTTTCCTTCTTTCTTTCGTTCTTCTCTATTTTCTTTCTTTATATCCTTTTTTCCTTTTTCCTTCTTCTCTCCTTCTTCCTTTTCTTCTTCCTTTTCTCTACTTTCTTCATTCTACTTCTTTCTTTTTACTCATTTTTTTTTTCTACTTTTGTTTTTCTTTCTCGTCCCTTTTACTTCCTTCTTTCTACCTCTTTCCTCTTTCCTCTACTTTCTCCTTCTACTTCTTTTTTCCACATAGCAGGCACGGCGACAGGCGTACAATTATTCAAAAGACAAGAACAGACGGGCAAGGCCCTCTGGTCAATGGTGTCTGGTGATGGAAAATGGGCTTCATGCTTTTCAGTCAGTTTGCTCTGAGCCGCGTGCCTACTGTATCGGTACCTACTCGGGTGGGCATGTCGGGCATGTACGTAGCACACGGTATGCAGGGATAATGATATGGTTTGCCAAGAGGGGTTCGATTCAGTGATTTGTGCTTTGCAGGGAAATTGGTCTGGCTGGGATTGGGAAGTGTGGCGTGGGTGTGTATTTGTCGGGGGATTGATATGTTCTTAGTGGTAGGTGTTGAATGGGCGTTGCGGTTGGATTCGTGTGATGAAGTCAATGAATATTTGAGTGTTGTGGTTGGTTATTCAATGTACTTGTGCTAATGTCATTTGTTCAATTCATGCGGCATATATTGTAGGCAGAGCTGTAATGCTGTAGTTGGAAGAAAGGTGAAGCTGGAGCCATGAAGGAGAAGCATGAACGAGAAGCATGAACGAGAAGCATGAACGAGAAGCATGAACGAGAAGCATGAACGAGAAGCATGAACGAGAAGCATGAACGAGAAGCCATCTATAGAAGCCACATGAGGAACTATATATGGAAACCAGAATGAGAAGCTATATATGGAAACCAGAATGAGAAACTATATATGGAAACCAGAATGAGAAACCAAAAATAAGAAGCTATCCGGAAACCACTAATCATGAACCATGCAAAAGAAAGCACATCTATCCCCCTGACGTACAAGCAAGTCAAACGCCACACGATCCAAACCCACCACACACGAAAACCTCGAATACAACCCCCTGAAACCCATCCCTCCAGATATCACGCCCCCCAAGGACCCATCGATCCAAGTATTTCCGGACAGGAAGACCTCCAGCATAACTCATCACACATTGAATAATCCTCGCCCCTGATGAATGCCTGCATCCCGGCAAATAGGCCCCTCGAGCGCAATCACTTCAAATACAACCCCCCCCAGGCCTTCAGCACCTGTCCAGAAATGGGGGAAAGCACACCGAGAACTCCTCCGCATGCTGGCCTGGCTCAGAGGAACACCCTCGCCCTGTTGCGCCCCCTCTCCGAGCTGACTGCGTCAATCTTGACTGCCACAAAGACACACTCCACGGCGCTCTTGCCGCCCTGTGTGGCGAGGATGCGCAAACGCCACTGGCCGGTCATGATGGTCCATGAATGCTGCGCGTCCTCGATGCGTTTCCTCTTCCGGGAAGGGGGTCGTGGCGCGGTATCGCCGTTTGGGTGGTACCGGGTGGAGACGGAGGCTGTGGCCGTGGAGGAGGAGGAGGAGGAAATATCCAACGGCATGGACAAATCCGCTGGGCCACAGCTGTGTTCCGCGACGGGGGGCATATATTCCCTGCCGTCGAGGGTGATGGATGCTCCGGGCTCGAGAATGACACGCACGAGGTCGCCCTGGCTGAGGGGCGTGTTGCCCGGCGTGGCGGGCTGCGAGGCGGCGCCGCCCGAGGCCATGAGCAGGCCGAGCGGTTGCGTCGTGGACGGGAGACTGAGCTTGGTGGCGATGACTTGGAGGAGTTTGGCGACGCGGGTCTTTGTGTCGCGGAAGAGTTCGAGGCGCGGGGATGTCCTGGTGTGCGGGTGGAAATGGATTTGGGAGGATTGGTTGCCGATTTCCAGGATCAGGTCAGAGGGGGAGTCGTCTACGTAGGGGCGGGCGTAGGCGATGCGTGCGAAAAAGGGAAGCTGTTTGTGTTGCTGTTGCTGCTGTTGTTGCTGCTGCTGCTGCTGCTGCTGCTTATACACGATAGATATCCCGCTCTTCTGCACGTTTTCCAACCGCATCGTCATCTCCGAGTACCCTCGCAGGGGATTATAGTCCAGATGATGCGGCAACAGCTGCTGCTCCAGGCCCTTGAAGTGAAAGTAGCGCGCATCCCGCAGCAGCTCCTGCCGATGCGCCTCATCACGGACGCGAACCTCGTACCCGCGCAGCAGGCGGAGCAGCTCGGCAAAGGTATCCGCGCTGCGGTTCGGCACCGCGGGCGGCAGGATGGACGGCGGACGGAGCAGGCCCTCGCGCTCGAGCCCGGGGAAGAGGTTGTCCGGGCGGGAGAAGAAGAGGGCGAAGCCGAGGGAGAAGTAGTTGGGCGAGTTGCGCGGGTCGGTGAGCAGGTCGCGCGGGATCTGGAATTCGCGATGCCCGATGGATATGAAGATGCTTTCCTCGTAGAGTTGTGATATGAGCCTGGGGACTGCAGGGGCAGGGGACAAGGAAAATTGTCAGGAACATGACCATGACGCGCAAATTTCAAGGAAACACCTTGGAAGAGACTGGCAGGAGGGCCAGAGGGCAAAAGGAAGAGAGAGAATAGACTCACGGCTATAAAACTGCGCATCGGCAAATAACCGCACAAAATGCGTCCCATCCCGCGGCTTCACATGATAGCCCTGCAGATGCCGCGCAATATCGCGAAACGTCTCCGGATCGCGATCAATATACAGCGCCCGCATCGGAGACGCAGCCGCGCCGCCAGCCTCCTCGCCAGCCTCCTCATTCCGCTTCATCTGGCTTACAAAGTACTGCGAAAAGTACGACGGCGCGTCCGACGACAGCGACGCGCCCGACAGCTTGAAGAGCTCGCTGCCGATCTGGATGGGATAGACCCTCTCGCTCGGGAGTATAGCCGGAATCCTGTGGATCGTCTTTTCGGTAGGCGGCAGCGTCGGCGGCGCCACCACGTTGGCAGCGCTGGTGAGGGTATCTTGGACGGAGGAGGGTGTGCCGCGGGGATCGAAGGAGGCATCGCTTGGGGTGGTGGATGCCATGGTTGGGGGGGTATGATGGCATCGAGAAGATGTAGAAAGTCGAGGAATGTGCGGATCTCAGGTCATCAAGACAGCCGGGGTTCCTGGAGTCTGGACACTGTTTTCAGTTCAACGAGATTCGTCAATACACCGATCGGATGCGATCAAAATGCCTGCTCGCTCCATTGCACGCATCGTAAGCTCACTCTTGCAGTTTCATCAGGCTCCCTCTGTTGTTTGTCCTCAAACTGTCCTCTTGTAGTAATGGTTCTCTTGTGATATGGTCCTCTCGTAAGACTGAGTCTCATGTAATAACGCTCCTTTTGAAAATTGTCCTCTTAAAATGGTAATAAAAAGAGAAAGAAAGAAAAAGTTCTCTCTCGAAACCTGACAGGCGCACCACAGCCTAGACAAGCCAATTCCCGCAGCCAACACCGGGCGCAAGCGCAATCGAACCGACTCTGGTGCCTCTCCTTGGGCAGGAGTCCGAGTTCACAAGCGGCACGAGTAAGCCTGCAGCTCAGCGGCGATGAGGATGGGGGTTCTGGTCCGTCGGTCTGTCTGCTCGTGTTCTGGGTTGACGTTGTCGTGACGGGCTGCGATTGGCGGGATTGGAGGTGAGCATGGCTTGGGGTTACATGGCAAGGAAGGACGCGGAGTGGTCAGATTGACGCGCTTAATGACACGACATGTATGTATGCATGTCGGTATGTACATGTGATGTTTCATTGTGCTCACGGCTCTGCAACCAGAGTTGAAACGCCCGCCCTACTCTGATGCTTTCGGGCCATGCGGCTTCCTTCGCAATTCCCCCCCCCCCCATCATGACCGACTCATCAGCTCAACTCCCTCTCGTACCACGCCCACCACCGCCCCCGTCTGCACCATCTCGCTCCCGCCTCCCGCGACTCGGTGCTCAATGTCCGCGAGCCCGCTCAGCCACGAGATCATCACCTCGGCACTGACCTCCAGCTTGGCCAGCTCCTCCGACAAGGACGTGATCATGTCCGCCAGCGCCAAGCCCCTCGTCACCTTGAGCGCATTCAGCGTGCCCAGGCAGCTCGTCACGTCCGACGTCTCGAGCAGCGTCTTCACAATCTGCGCCATGGCATCCGGCGGCGGCGCCGCGATGCAGCTGTAGATGGTCTCCGTCGTGATCATGTCGCGCTTCACCTCGCTCTCGGCCACCTTGGGCGCATCCTTGGCCCGCAGCGGCGTGCTCGACGCATGACACGCCTGCAGCACGTTGAGCGCGCGCCGCATGTCGCCCTTGCTCAGCCTGATGAGCGCATCCACGGCCTCGCTGCCAATCTGCACGTGCTCCTCCTCCACCACCTTCTCGACCAGCACCCGGATGTCGCCTTCCTTGAGCGGACTGAACCGGAACCGAGTGCACCGACTGAGCAGCGCGGGACTCAGCTTGTGGGAGTAGTTGGCAATGATGCAGAAGCGCGTATTCGCCGTGTACTTCTCCATGATTCTCCGCAGCGCCATCTGCGCCGTGTTGGTCATGGCGTCCGCCTCGTCCAGAATAATGAGCTTGAACGACGGCGCATCCGTCTTGGCTGATCCGCCGCCGCCGCCCATGCCGAAGATTTGCTTCGTGCTCGCAAACGTCTTGATTTGTTCGCGCACCACGTCGATGCCTCGGTCGTCCGAGGCGTTGAGTTCCAGCACCATCTGCCGCATGTTGTTTGCGCCGTATATTCGCCGCGCGAGGGCGAGAATAGTAGAAGTTTTGCCCGTGCCGGGTGGCCCGTAGAGTAAGAGGTGAGGAAGGCGGTTCGCGTCGACAAACTTGTTGATCGTGGCTAGGATGTCTTGATGGCCCGAGACGTCGTCGAGCGTTGCGGGACGGTACTTTTCGATCCTGAGGTTGTCCTTTGTTAGGCTGTATATGCATGTATGGATGTATGTATGTATATTTGGTGAAGCATTGAGAAATGCCGAGATTGAAAAAAAAACAAAACAAAGGCCGCTGCTCTCACCATGGCAAGCTATCTTCCGCCTCAACAGGCAGGTTCGCAGTACTTCGTTTGCCCTTGGACGCTTCCGACGAGAAAATGACGTCCTTGGACGGAGCCGGAGCATCAACGTCCATTTCATCCTCAAAGTCGGACATGATGCCGGGGTTGAGCTGGGTCGGTGTATTTCGCCAGGCTATCCTTGATGTTTCTTCCTTCGTTCGCTGTTTCTTTCTTCGTTCTTTCCGTCCTCTCGTTTTTTTTTTTTTTTCTTTCCCTCCGTTCCGTCCCGAGAAAAGAGGATGCTGCGTATATCGGCCGTTCTATCTTGTCCGCCGGAATATGCTCGTCATGTGCAGTGCATCGGATGTGCTCGCGGGAATCACGTTTCCAGACCCAGACTTGGGCTGAGGGCTTGTTCTTGAATCCTATTGGCTACGGGAGGGGCCGCGCAACTCGAGCTCGTAGACGCGTCAAAAAGGGACCGCGCTGAGAGGCTGGCATTGACGTGTCACCCTCCCCTATTAACCCCCCGACAACCCGCGTTAATCCCCGAGCCAAGTCGGTAGTCGGCTCCACCTCCATGTCGACATCAAATACTGCTGGCACGGGGCAACTGGGCAACGTTCAAAGCTGAATGAATCATCCAGGCCAGACCCGGATACCACAAACATGATTGCATTCAAAAAGGGTCGGTAGGCGGTAGACAGTTGGCCAGGTAGCTATTAATTATTCTATTTGGTGTAGGCGTAGTGCACCTTCGTGATGCGTATCAATGCCATCCAATACTCCATCACACACCTATAGGTTAAACGCGTAAAAAAAAACCCCTCCATCTATCCCATCGTCCCCAACTCTCACCCAAGGCCATCCTAGACCAATCCCAGACCGAGACAATACCAAGCCGAAGCGCCACATATACTGCCAAAAAAGTCATCATCACCCATTCGTGTCCTCTCTTCCTGCGCAAACGAAGAAGGCCTGCGACAGCCTCGCGATATCAATGTCATCGCTGAATCAGCGCCGCCGAAAAAAAGAAAAAGAGATTTAAAAAAAAAAGAAAAAAAAAAGAAAAAAAAAAGACTCATTGTATCAATAAATGATTTGTCCCGAGGCCGACATACTCAAACATGATGGGAATCTGCGCCGTAGCAAACCATGCGATTCCTGCATAAACAGCACATCAGTATTGTCCTGAATCTTGATGCGGCCCATAGAGGAGCTGATCACTTTTTTCTTCTTCTTTTTTTTTTTTCCTTTTCGTCTTTTTTTGCCATTTTCCCCTTTGCCATTTTTGTACTCACCTGCATAAACCACCAACTTGGTCACGACTTCGACGTCATACCTCACACGTGGCCGAACGAGGCGGGAAAACATTTCTTCGTCATCAAGTTCCGGCTCCTCGACAACCTCGTCCATCTCATCTGCAGTCCAGGGGCTGCTGACTTCACCACCACCACCACCGTGACTGCCACTTTGAGTGTGACTGTGACTATGACCGTGGGGCTCTTCGACGCTGTGAGAGCGAGAATTGGGCTTCTGCCACCCCGACGTGTGGGCGTTTTTCCCCGTTTGGTCCTCGTCCTTGCTCTGGAGATCCAAGTTGCTAGACTTGGTCCGCAGGCTGTGGTTGCTGCTGATGCTCTCCCGTCGCCGCCGTTCGCGGTAGGCAAGCGTCTCGTATGCATCGGCAGCGCTCTGGGGCCCAATGGAAACGGATCGTCCTCGGGTGGTGGGATGTCGGATTCCCAACACCATGCGCGGGAAGTCGGAGGCTTTCGGGAAGAGGGTATCCAGGCGAGATCCGGGCGGCACGGACTTGTACTCGCTCGCCGGTGTGAAGTAGCGTCGCGGCAAGTCCCATCCGTAGTTTTCCATGAGCCGGAAAAGATGGGGCAAGAACCGGAGCAGCGCGGGCTTCATCGTCTCTCTCCACGCAAAAATCACCAAGACGCCAAACACAATTCTGGCAATATTGATCCATAGACCCAGCGGCGCCACATCAATTGCCCCATCGCCGTAGGCATGCGTCTGCCAAGGATCGGACGCAATCTTGCCATACGTCCAGGTTCCGAACTCGACGCCAATCACGACGCCGGCAAACGCTACGCTGTCGTCAAAGCAAGGGCAGTCATCGGCAGGCTCGGGATGGATCCGGACGAAGATGATGACGATCAGGCCGGCAATGACGGGAGCAATCCACGAGCTGGAATGCATGTAGGCATCGAAGGATGGGCCATAGTAGAATTCGACAAGCCCAATGCCGGCGCCAATGGCCGAGCCGACCATGACGTCCAAGAACCCATGCATGCCGCAGTAGAGACGGCCAAATACAATCGACGCCGCATAAAAGTAGGACAGAGGCTCCAGTATCATCTTGACCGTCGAGGGCAACGTGTTGGCCGGACTATGCAGACTGAACAGCCCATACACAGCCACCGATAGTGCGTTGGCACTGTGCGTCGAGGGAAACCCGTATTCGAGAGCGGCCGATCCGGACATGGTGATTCGATGTAATGGCGGCGAGAGAGGTCGAGGCAGAGAGTAAAAATCTTTGACAAAGCCTGTCCAAAAGACACCCAGCGCAAGCATGTGAACCAAGCTGGAGCGACAACGGCGGCACATATTTAGCACACACCAAGCAGACAAGCTGAACAAGAAGACAGGAGGGGTTGCAAAAAAAAAAGAAAAGAAAAGAAAAGAAAAGAAAAATTCTGGCATTCATACCCTTTGCCGAGCGACGCCCATCCGCACCAAAAACATATTGGCAGGCCAATCATGAAGAATGTATGTGTTCCCAAGTTGGCCGTAATGGCAAAGTAGCTGTCGAGTGTCGGTGTGCGCAACTTGTCTTGCATCCAGGCCAAATACGGCGTCTCCCATCGAATGAGCGGCAGGACCTGTTGCCGAAGATTATATCGCCATTGTGGAAGCGCTCTTTTGTCTGTGGTTCGAAAAAAAAGGAATATGGAAATATCGCAATTTTTTTTTATTAGCTTCCATTGACGTCGTCGTGCAATCAACGATCCGCCTCCGCCGAGACTCACAATGATTTACATTTCTCAGCCCAGCGTCCACACTCTTGCCATTGCTCGCTGCCGTCGTCGTCGTCGTCATCGTGGCCGCCGCCGCCGTTGATGTTGTTACCGTGTCTAGAGAAGCAGTAGGTGGCGGGGCATCCCGTCGCGTGCCGCCCATGATGAGCAAAGGGGAGCCACAAGCGATGCGCGGCAGAAAGATGGAGAAAATGGTCGACAGTCAATATAAAGAGCCAAGACAAACTCAGATGCCTACATTGACAAGAAGAGCGTACAAGAGGATCCGGCGGCGGCGGCGGCGGTGGTGGTGGAGGAAGTGGTGGTGGAAAGGAGTGACGATGGCGACGGCAACATGTGAAGCATTCAATGTTCAAGACTCCTGCGACATGGAAAGGACCAGACGTGTATTATTAGAGGCGCGCTAAAAAAAAAAAAAAAAAAGACGGCACTGGGGATATGGAAGATGGTTTGCATTGGGTGTTGTGGGGGCCGTGTTTGGCTGCCACTTGCGACGCCGAGTCTCAAACCTTGTTGCGACGTGAATCGTGATGATGGCATGAATGCGCAAAGGGAAGGAGCAAGGACAAAAAAAACACACACACACACACAGAGGCAGAGCCGGCAACCACATCTTTTTTTCAGGGTCCTGCAGCAGCTCCACCACCATCATAGCGCGATAGCCGACTTGACTTTCATCTCGCCTTGCGAACTTGCCGTGCCTTTCTCCCTTCTCACCCGCATGTCCCATCCCGTCTTTTTTCCTCTTCCGGCCCCCCTTCTCCCCTTCTCCCCTTCTCCCCTTCTCCCCTTCTCCCCTTCTCCCCTTCTCCCCTTCTCCCCTTCTCCCCTTCTCCCCTTCTCCCCTTCTCCGCTTGTTATGTCTCCGGTTGCCCTCGCGGGCAAACACGCCGTCGTAGTAGGCGCCACGGGCCTAATCGGCATCCACATCGCCCGCGCATTCGCCGCCCACGGCGCCGTCGTGTCCCTCCTCGGCCGCTCAGCCCTCGAGGCCCGCCCCAAGCTCGAGCCCCAGCTCACTGCATTCCAGGCAGGCTCTGCATCTCCAGATGGACCCTCGGCTCACCAGTTCATCAGGCTGGATGTTGCGGACAGGGCGAGCATAAAGGATGTGTTTGGGCCGCCTGAAAGACAGGTAAGACGCAAGCCCCCTTGTATGGCTGTGTGGACCTGTCTTTTTTAAACGTATTATACATTTATATATATATACATAAGCATTATACAACCGGCTTGTGCTAAAGTAAAGACGCGCTACAGGAGGGAGGAGCATCAGTCGGCCCGATGGATATTCTGGTAAACTGCGCGGGCATTGCGCAGACTACGCTCTTGAAGCGGACCTCGGATGAGGCCTTGGCCAGTATCCTCGATACGAACCTCTTGGCTACGATGCTTGTGTGTAAGCATGCGAGGGTGAGGCACCATGGTGAGTGACTACGTTGCGATTTGCCAATTGAGAAGAAAGAAGGAAGGAAAACAAGCAGAGGAGGAGGAAGGAAGAGAAAAAGAGAGAGAGAAAGAAACATGGTCTATCTGACAGCCATCCAACAAACAGGCTGCATCATCAACGTTTCTAGCCTCATGGCCATAAAGGCCGGCCTCGGGGTTACTGCCTACGCTGCCTCCAAGGCAGGTGTAGTTGGTACGTCATGCATTTTCTTTTCCATGGTATTGACTTGTCATTTTCCAAATATTCATGTTGAGGAAGAACAAGTTTCAAAAAGGAACTCCCCACCCCCCAAAGGGCGTGACATGTCCCCGTCTATACACACGCAGCAAGAGGCAGATAGATTCAAAGCTGAAACCCAAAGCCAAAAACTTTTCTAGCCTTTACCCGTGCCTTCTGTCAAGAGATGGCAGCCCGTTCTATTCGTGTAAATGCTCTTCTACCAGGCTGGGTACAGAGCCCCATGTGGGATTGTAAGTCCTGTCTTGTCCTCTCCTTTTCCTCCATCAACCCTTCAAGGTATAGCTCGCGGAATAATATTTTTTCCCCATTGCCAGCCCCAATGTCTGAATGAGGCGCGCGAAGGGAAAGAAAGACAGAGAATGGATAGAACATACTAAACAAAAGCCGAGTTCAAACTGACCTTGAGACCCTATTAGGTCTAAAGCCTGAGCTCAAACAAGCCTATCTCAGTGAAACACCCTCAAAACGGGTGGCGCATCCTGATGAAGTCGCGGATGCGGCCATATTTCTGGCCACCAATGGATTCGCCAACAATTGCGTTCTCAACCTCGACGGTGGATTAAGCGCAGCATGAAATCAGCAGCCAGGAGCCCATCGCCGCCGCCGCCGCTGTCGTCGTCGTCGTTGTCGTCGTCGTCGTCATCGTCCTCGTCCTCGTCCTCCCAGCCAACTTTGTTTGCGACGATGCTCAGTCGTCGTCAATGATAATGGCACCTCCGTTTTCTTGCACGACGACAACATCCTCATCGCCACCAGTAGTCAGCTTGGCCTTTTTGGTCGGGGGTGCATCGTCTCCAGGATGTGCTCTCTTGACGCCTTGGCCTTCGGTAGCAAGCCTTGTCGAACTGGAACCATTCTGCTGCTGCCCACCGTTAGCCTCACCATTGCTAGGCCCTGATGTTCGTGGTTTTCTGGGAATCTCGGGTCTTTCTTTCAAGCTGGACTGAACCGGCTTGTCTTGCTCGTCAATGGTGCTAGATGAAGCTGGTCAGCGTCGGTTTTTTCTCATGTCGCCAAGTGTTGTCGTTACAAACCTTTCCTCGATGTTGATGACAACATTCAGGAAGGGCTCCTCATCATCCTCGTCAACAATGGTGAGGAAACTGCCTCTGTTGACGCCTAGAAGAACATGTCAGCAGTCCGTCGCAAAGCATGCCACAGGGACGCACGTACCGAGATCCGAAAGCTTCTTGGGTAGATTTTGTGTCTCGTCCACATCATACATGATGCCGACGGCGTTGCTGAGGACAAATTCTCTATCACCAAATCCTAGGTGCTTTTTGACGATATCCTCAACGACATCATGCAGCGTCGCCCGTGATAGATCCGCTGTGATGGAAACGTTGAAGACACCACAAACAGGACAATCTGGATTTGGTAATCGCAAGGTGTCTGGGGCGAGCAGGCGCCCTGCAGCAAATGGTGTCAAGAATACCTGTATTTGCATATTCACAAATTAGTCGAGATATCCAATGCTGAGCTGAGCAGACCAGCCTCGCCCTCTTCTAGCTTTCACCCAATCAAAACCATACATACCTCTCTGGCTTGGCCGTAATCCTCCTTAAGGACCTTGAAGGCCTCCAACACGCAAAGCCCTGCAACGATGGCATTTGTGGTAGCAATGGCGGGGATGATGTTACCAGCCATTTCTTTAACATCGAATCGTGATTTACGATCGATGCCGAATATGATTGATCTAATATTCGCGCTCGATGCCACAAAGTCCAACGTGTCAATATCGTCCTTGTCAAACGTGATGACGGGTTCGGGTTTGGCCGGGTCCTGCATCTTCTGAAGCTCCATCATTCTCTTGCTCAATCGATCGAGGCTGTCTCTGAACACCACAAGATTCTCTTCGAGACTCCAGGCGCGCTGATCGTCACGCAAAATCTGGTCTTTGGCAGCCACAGCTTCAGTCGCCTGAGCGAAAACGGTTTTATAGCTGAGAGGCTCGGGTCTCCTTCTCGACTTCCACAAGTCTTCGACAGATCGCAGTCTCTCAACATCGCTTTGAAACACTTTGTCAAAAAGCATCTGCGGGAAGTCTTCGGTTCCAACGGCATCTCGGATCTTCTTCAGCGCCGCGGACTCTTTTTTAAGCTCTGCGATTTCGCTCGCTGTCAAACACTTGTGGTCAGCATACAACAAAGCCGGGTCCAGGACGAAGAATTGGCACGTGGAGAACTCACCATTCTCTGCGTCGTTTGAATGGTCAAAGGCCGATTCATCCTCGCTCATGCCAAATACTTCACTGAGCAAATCTGTTAGACGACTTGAATCTCCTCTCTTAAGACGCAGTGCGGACGGGCTTGCCTACTTTAATAAATAGCTTTTGGCCCAAACAATGCAGTGGATGGGTTGACTTGGTGTACTTCGAATGGTGCAAACAGGGAATGACTTGGGCGTCTCCTTTGGCGTACAGTCGTAGCATGCGGTGGCGCCCTTCTTGATCACCTGAACCTGACCGTTGAACCCAGTAGTCCCGCTCTCGATCAGAGGGACGTCTGCAGCAAGACACATCTTGTTGACATGTCTACGGGCGTCTAGATTATCCAATGCGTTAAAGACAATGCCGAATTGTTTGAACCATGAAACAGTGAATTCGTCGTCTTTAATATTGGCGTGATGGGCAACAATCTTGACATGTGGGTTAAACTTTGTAGCGGCCTCTTTTGCAACCTAAAATGACATCAGTCAGTAGTCCTCGCTCCAGCTTCTCGCAAACTCTTCGATACAATGCGGAACAATTTCTAAAA